>CM071930.1:80548669-80659415 GCA_016081115.2 Rehmannia glutinosa | reverse complement strand
GCCCTTCTTCTCATTAGCTCTCGCATTTGCACTGCCCTTGGAACTGATAGGTGTTGTGTTAATCGCCATGGATTCTTTGGTTTTGAGCTTCTTTAGACGAGAACTGTTTCCTCTTTGCCTTCCATATCGCTCTTTGATCTCTGAGACTCTTGGATGGTGGCCCTTCAACTCCACTCTGCAGCCATACCTTAATTCCATATCATGAGCCCGAGTAGCCAACTTTCAAATGTTTGGTTGATCCCCAAGGGGATGTATCGAAGACTCCTTAATGCATTCCTTGGATGCACATCCAATAGCCGAAGCTTCGACAATCGGCCTTACAATTGAGGCTCAAATTCTCCATCTATGATGTAACACTACGTGCTCTTTCCTCTTCCATCAATAGGACTCGTAAGCCCATCATGCTAACCGCTCCCGCCGGTCAGAAATCGCTGGAGAAACCTGCGCTCCCACTGTTCAATCATCAACTCCAGCTTTGCTTCCGCCGCCATACAATCAATGCGCGCCTTTCAAGCGATCGGGACAAATCGCTTTACGGCATGATTCTGCGTCCTAAAGATCATTGCACGCTTTCAAAGTTAAACATGATGTCAGTTGGGTTGCCTCGCTGTTTAATTGTTGGAACTTCGAGGCTGGTAACTCACACTTGTTGTCACCATGAGTACGTGGTTTCGCATGTTTCATGATGACTTGGAACTTCCATCGAACTTGTCTTTAATAGTCCTATAATGAACTCTTAAGTTACCACCTGGGATCACCATCGACGAGATCATAAACTCATTTTCCTGAGACTTCTTTTCATTCGCGCCACGGATGTCTCGAATTTCCTGCGTTTCAACTTGCTTGCTCATCGCACGACCTGTATCAACACCGCCTATTTTGTTCAGTTGCCTTGTACTATGAAGTCTGTTTCTTTTCGATATGATCGATTTAGTCCATCAATGGCCCTCACAACTGCATTTGTTCTCTGTTGATGTAGCATTCACATCACAAGGTGCTATGTTCGAGCAACTGACGTCGAAAGGAGATCGGGATTTACATCATCTCTAAATCTCCATCAATCTCGCATGAGCGCAGATTCGCTTTAGCTCGTGACTGAGTCTTCTTTAAAGCAGGATGCAATCACCTTCTCGACATACCCTTGTAAAGGATACCAACACTTTACCAGCCACACCAAGAGTTTGGAAGGTTGTAGCCTTTTGGTTGAGGGTTTTTGGTGGAAAGAGCTTACCTGTGGATACTTCCCAAGAGATTTTGTCGAGGAAAAGAGATTTAGAGGTAGAGATTGTCCCACTGGCAAGCCAAAAATTTCTAGATAAATTTTTTATCGTCTGCAAATATCAAACAAGAAAACGCATAAATTAAATATATAGGAATCAAACATAATATAGTTACAATCATTTATCCTCCTCGATTCTTTTCTTCAAGAATAAGATATCCTGGATTTGAGAATTTGGAGCAAAATCTTCGCTTGATCTTTCTCCAAACTTCTGAACTTGACCTCACAACGTTAATCCGGAGGGGTTTGACAATGGATTCGAATCAAACGCGGATATTTGATTTGAATATAGCGAACTTTTGCCAATTCGACCATCTTCCCCAAAACATGGTTCTCGATTTCAACAAGCCAACAGCTTGAAGCTTATTCTAATCAAACGTATTTGATGTGGACTGCGACGAACGCTTAATTTCGTCGACACCGGGATCTCCTCAATGATATTCTTCGCTTTGAGAGAATTTCTCCACCGCCTTCACGGACAATCGTGTTTAATTCTCGGTTAATTCTCATTTATAAATAAGATATGCCTAGATAATCCCCAAGCGCTTATATGACTCTAACTTGATCAACCTTTTTAATATTAATATTATTTTTAATCACAAACGTGATAATTATCAAGAGAAATAATAATAAATCAAGATAACCATTTATGTTAATTCTGACATTCGCAATCTTAATTGGCCAATAAATATATATTAAAAATATCACAAATTAACTATTTAAATTAGGAATTAAATTTAATTAGTTTCCTAAATATAAATAGAAAATATAAAATTGATATTTAATATTGAATTCTACATGGCCACCATTTGATTGGTGCAATTTAATTTGTTCAATAAAAGACTTAACAAAGATTTTTACTGCTTTTTCTAGATTCTAGCAATTGTACCACATATGTAATAAACTTATTTTCGGAAAAAAAATATATATTAAGCACAAACAAAATTATCTATCGAACAATAAAGACATGTTGAGTGTTGGAAATTGCTTCTCCCATCCTCCTGAACTCCATAAGGATAGTGGCAAAAGGAAGGTGTATTTAACAAAAACTAGTAGGTTTGAGAGAAGCAAAATGATGTGTACGAATATTTTTAAGCTATTATTGATTTGTTAAAAAATTTATAATGGTATTTACGATAATTATATGGATTGCTTGCTAAGGCCTCTACTACTTGAACTAATAAGGTCCAAATCTTGAAACCTATATCCGAAAGCACATTCATATATCCAACAATGGGCCTATAGCCAATCAGTTGAAATATAAATAAAAGTAAAGGAGTTAGACAATTGCCTCACATTACAGGAAAATGACTTTTTTACGCTTATCCAAATATTTTGCAAATTTTTTTGCCTCTATGTTTTATTGGGATGATTTACAATGTTTTTTAAAGTTTTTCAACATTTATATTTTAGCTATAAAGTTGTTAGGAGATTTATCACGCAAGAATATTATATCTAAAAATAAATCGTGAACTTACTTGAATTCCACAAATACGAACATCAAAGTCGCAAAAATTTGCACTTACACGCAGAGTTCGACCTCATGCCTTTCAGCTTCACGCCTGCCTGCTCACAACAAACGCTCCAAGATAATAACCTGCCTCCTCTCATTGTAGGGGTAAAGACTCCTGCCAACAAGAGATTTACGAACTTCAACGTTTTCAGATTTATCTCTTTACCTAAAAATTTTGACAGAAAATATGCTATGAATGCATGCAAATATTAAATGAATTTTCCATAATAAGTAATATTTATAAGATTACCAGCGCCATGTTTAAACAATACAACTGCTCTAATGTATACGTTTCATTTCTTTATGTGGTTGGCAAGCATGAAGAAATTTTTATATAATAATATACACAAAAGATCTCATTTAATTAGTGTGTATGAGGTAACTATATGTAATTTTTCATTTTTTTTTATCTATTTTTTAAAGTAGAATATATCAAACTAATTATTCTTTTAAGCATTCTACCTACATCCATATTGCATATTTTTAAAGATAAATACATAATGGCAATTGGGTCTCGCTTGAGAAGGTGATTCCTAAGTCGTACACGTGTAGTATTTAGAATTCACATGCCCTAATTTTCACTCTTAGATACACAACATAAATTTTACCTCAATTTGAAAAGGTTGGAATTTGTTTCAAATTGATGCATTTTTAACTATTAGGAAAATACATGAATGGTTCAAGTTTAATAATAATAATAATAATAATACTAATAAACTTAGAATTATGGTATAAATTCATTAGTATGAATTAATTAGCATTTTGCCACAGTTACTTAATATTAATTCGCCCATTAAGTTTGCAATGCACCTAACAAAAAGATTTTTTACGTTTTTCTAGGGGATTCTAGCATTTGTACTACATATGAAATAAACTTACGAATGGGAAAATATATATATCATGAACAAATAAAAAATTATCTATTGGGGAAACAAATAAAGTATATGAGTAGTGAAAATTGTTTCTCCCATCCTCCTGAACCTATAAGAAGGATAGGGGGGAAAAAGGAATAAGGGAAGGAACAAAAAACGGTAGGGTTTGAGAGACAAAATGATGTACGAATATTTTTTAAGCTATTGTTGTTTGTTAAAAACGAGCATGAGTATTTGCTGCTTAATTATATGGATTTATTTGGTTATTAGCCCCTAGTCACTTGAACCAATAAGGTCCAAATCTTGAAACCCATCCGAAAGCACATCTACAGATCTACGTTTGGCCCATAGCCAATCAGTTTAAAAATTTTAATATAAATAAAAAAGTAAAGGAGTTAGACACCGTCACATTACAGAAAAATGATTTTTTACGCTTCCAAACATTTTAAAATTTTTTTCTTCGTTCTATGTTTTATTGGGATGATTTACAATGTTTTTTAAAGTTTTTCGAACATTTGTATTTTAGCTATAAAGTTGTTGACATTTATCACGCAATATTATATTCTAAAATAACCTGTAAACTTACTGAATTCCACAAACAAATTACCTAAAATGCAAAAAATTTTCAGATCGACGCTGTAGCCTTCGACTCTCACGCCTCTTCAACTTCCATACTTCACAATTCAATAGCTGTCATTTCCAAGATATTAACCATTTCCTCTCACGTAGTAGCACCTAAGCAACAAGAGACGATTTAACTCTAACGCTTTAGACTTCATCTTCTTTATCAAAATTTTGACAGTAAAATATGCTGCTTAACGTATGCAAATATCGAATGAATTTTCTGCATTGGCGAATATTTATAAACACTAACAAAGGTCATGTCATTAAACAACACAATCGTTTCATTGTATACGCCCACTGCTTCAAAAACAAACAACACAATTATTCTGACAAACCTTTTCAATATGAATAGCTCTTTAAACGAATAAATAGACTTTATAACAATTTTTCATTCACCGTGAACATCTATTATATTTCCAACAAAGTTTCAATAAAATACAAGTTTTGTTAAATATTGTAATTGACCAATCTTTATACTCAAGTCTCAAAAGTTAACCCAAAACACACACATATAAACGACATATATTAAAAACAAAACTGCTGAAACAATATAAACAACACAATGCAACAACATAGAAACAATAATAACCAAAGGCTTTTGATCTAATGAACAAACATCGAAAAACTATATATATAAACAACCCAAAAACAATAAACAACATAAAAGAACACCCGAACAATACAAAACAATCAAGAAACAACAAAAATAACATCAAACAACGTGATTTACAAAATAGCGAGTAAATATTTAAAACTAATAAATGTCATAAATTAACCTAAGACAAATAAAAATAAAACGGCGAAACCAACAATTGTTATGTAAAAATATATTTTGCCAAAAATATGATACTCTTTTTGAAATTTCCTCAAATAAAAACGCGAAAACGACGTTAAGAAAAATAAATTCTCCGAGGTCGAGGCGCTTTTATTATTAGCACATGTCCTGGTGAGCGGAAAATTGCATTACGCCCAATAAATCACTGCACTCAAAGTTAATGGGGAGATAATGCAACATGCCTCGCTAGCCATTATTATTTCCCAAATCATCATTCTGTAAACTCACCTACCGTGACGGGGTGAGACTTACAAATACTGTATTTTTCCCCACTCACTTCTCAAGCGCCCATCTCCCATCTCGCCCCATCTAAAGAAGTGGGGTTAGTGGATAGTATTACTGGTTGGCTCAGAACTGGTGCCTTTGCCTTCGAAAACTCGCTAATTTGGTTATAAGAAACAGGTCAATCTACCTGACCTGAAATATTTAAATGGTTTCATTAGTGAAAATAAAATTAAATTATATGATAAAATTGCATGTTGAGTCGATCAGAGCATTCGGAATTTCAAACCAATCTCGTGAATATGAATGAAGGCAGCTAGCCACTTAAAACTATAAATGTAAATGGAAATGGGAATAGAAATGTTCATCCTACATAGAAAGACAAAGCAAAGTTTTGCTCAATTTATAAACTTACTGACAATTCGTCAGCTTGCACCAAAGTTTTTAAAGCGCTTAGGACATATGTTGCGGGTTTGGTTCAAACATGCACGCACGACTACCACCCGGCTCCACTTTAGGGACAATGGTGATAATTATTAATGTATGCGACTTAATGCTGCTGGACGCGTTCAAACCGTACACCGCTCGGCAACGTATATTTTTGCCGGTATATGTTCGATCCAAAAGACATATCACAACATCGGAACCTTCATGCATATATATATATATATATATATATATATATATATAACAGCTCCTCGTGATGTTTAAAAGATACACAAAATCTGGGATAATAAACCAGCTATTTTGCACCGTGATACTGATATTATTCCTTTTAAAAGCTGAATGTTTTAAACACTTCAGAGTTTCCTGCTACTGACGATGTGTTGTTGTTGCCTAACCTATTAAAGTCGCTAATCTTTAGGGACAATTGTCTTAACCGTAGCACTTCGTGATATTGGTGGCCATTTCGGCTCGCGCAGATACACATTCACATCGTCTTTATTCAAGCCAGCTCAAAACACTTTTAGTCATCTCACATAAACACCACCACCTAAACAATAATGTGATGAAATCTAATGTCAGTTTTCACATGCATGGCTTCTGCCATTCACCCGATGGCTGTCGCCCTACCACGGCGAGAAACCCGCGAATTCTCAAGGCTGATTTCAAATGATGGCAATGGACATGCTCTCCGGCATCTCACTACCCTCGGGTCTCCGTTCTGCTTTTCTTCAATGAGGACCTCATACTGGGTTATTGTAGTTAATCCGGCTAACTAAAAGAGATTGTCAGGATGTCATATATTAAGGATTTCATTTAACTATATTTTGAACGCTGTATCGACAATTTATAATGTCTATGGTTCGCTTCAAAACGCTCCAAAGAGTTGTGGGACTATTTGTAGAAGAAATATAAATAAGATACTTCGGTGACAAAGAAATTTATTGCCGTAAATTTTGAATTATGTACGGTTACACCAACACGATGATCATCAAGTTAAATAAAGAAACGGCATTATACTTCATAACTTAAATATTCAACGGATGATTCTGCTTAGTCGCTTCTGGGCGGTCATGGTACCGCGATTATCAAAAATCACACCATCGCGGAAAGATTTTAAGAACTACCGCTACGTCAATGAAACGGGCTGAGAATTTGATAGTTCGAGCTTCCAATTGAGAAGACAACGTGATTCAGTTGGAAATTGAGAGAAGCAATTGTGGGAGTGTAACCACAACTTTTATGGAATGCAAGTGGAGCTTATTGCATTTTTAAATGTGAGTATTGCAGCGTTGTAACACGAAACTAAAGTTGCATGAAGTGTTCATGAAGATGTATTAACTTACCAAAGTTACACACACTTATAAAATGTGTTAATGGAATGTTATTTAAAGGTCACGGAATCTCTGATAGAATGAGTTTAAGTGGATTATTGGGACAATGTTCTAGCAAAATAAAAGAAAAGTGGTAAAGACACATCTGAATTAAGATAATCTTTGTGTTAAACGGGGATACGAGGAAGTTGGAAGAAGCTTTACTTTAGCAAACCACATAAAGATAATACACGAAGTGTGGTCTTTATTAATCTGACGCCCCGAAAAAAATAAATTCTTATTCAAAATTAAATGATGATGCGATCATTAAATCAAGAAATATTGTTTCTTAAATGTGTCCTTTCTTGCGAGGAAGAGGTAAGTCTAGACATATTAGTGACGTATAATATCATTGACAAAGTTGATTTCAGATAAATTCGTTTTGGTTGGCTACGTGAAGTAAAAAAAAACGATGCGGATCCACTCACTTAAAGGAATAAATCAAGATCAATTGCATAAATTGTTAAGAACGGGTTTAAAAATCCACAAAATAAAGAATAAATATAGCGGTAACCTAACCTTGTGAATTGGAGATTCCAAGACATTGGTTGATGAGACAACTAAGTTATGAATGTTCGAGTTTAACACTTGAAAATGCATTAGCTCATTCTGAACTTCCAAGTAAAATAAAACGTTGAATATGGTGAGTTAAGTTTTAGACTTTTAATGATTTATATACCGAAATGTGAGTATGGGATACTCTTTCAATAAGATTACCTATATAAGCGAAGTAATGACCACTTCAAAAAAATCTTGGAACCAAGATATGGTCCAGAGAAATGAAAAACGTGAGAACACACAAATGTTAGAATCATTATCAGTATAAAATCTTGTTCTCGAGTTTACACAAACGTGTGAGTAATTCAAGACATCCATACCACATCTGAAGAACTCGATTTGTATTTTATTAAAAGAGGTTCAAAGCCACAACTCACAAGCTACCTATCCAAACGTCACGATACCACCAAGATTTTTGCTTAATCTGCATACACGCGCATTAATTTCATTCGTGGGCGATTCAATTTGGTTATAAGAAAATGGAGTTGATTTTGACCAAATAAGTGATTCCCATTAGTAAAAAAATATAATTAAATTATATGATAGAATTCTACTAAGTGAGTAGATGAGATTGGCGTTGGAATTTTATCAAAACCAATGATGCAGGTGAATGAGAAATTAATGCTAGTTAGCCGGTATCTTAGAAAATGGTATGGAAAATAAGAAAATATGGGGAAGGAGAAATGTCGCGGCGACAGAAGTGAAAACGAGTTTGCTCAAGTTATAGATCCCAGGGACGATCGATTGGTTGGTGCGGGCACCAAAGTTTTTAAAGGGTGAGGACCTACGAGGGCATGGGTTTGGTTCAAATACCTGCTGCGTGTCGCCGTTACCGCATTTGGTCCAACCAGGAGTCACGCAGGTTTGGGCTTCAGGATTGGGCGCTTGAGCTCTTATACTTTTGGGACCAAATTTATTTAAATCCTTTAAAATTAACTAATTAATTTTAGATTATGGTTTTTCAATCGATGGTGTGCGCGCGTTCTCTGCAATGGCAAGCCTTTGTGATTTATCGTGTCTTGTGCGCGTGCACTCACGGGATGTGTGATACTGTCGCGTGCCTTTAGTGCGCGCCGGACGCTGGTCGAATCAGCACACTTGTTCGAGCAACCATGCGATTTATTAGGCTGGGTAAGCGTCTTTGTCAATCCAAAAGACATATCATTTCCACCTACACCTTCATGCCTATATATACGAAGCTCTGAGGATGAAAAGATACACGGTAAATTCAAATAATAAATCGAGCATTTACATCCGTGATATTGATATTATTCCTTTAAATGCTTGGAAAGTTTTAAACATTTGTGTTCATTGGTTTCGACTTTTGCAAGTCTTGCTAAATCCAAACTTTGTTAAAGTCGTTGTATGTTAGGAATGATTCAAACACTTTAGCCATCTTCTATAAACATTAAACCACCAAAACAACAAAAATATTTTGATCGCATTAACTTTCCATGATATTTCATTATCATTGTCACTTAATAAGTGAAGTTTTATCATCGTAATAAGTAATTAGTTCTATCTCATATGTGTTAGCTTCGAAGATCCGATTTTTGTGTTATTGTTAATATCAATTTTGATGGACTTGGCGTGAAAATTAGTGACCAATCGAGGATCAAGTTGATGTGCGATTTGTTCAATGATTGTAACTTTTTATTTCTCTTGGTTTTTATCTATCTTTAGTTTTAGCTTTGTAAATCAGTGATTTATCTATCTTGTTTTAGCAATAATAACAATAAGATCGGATCATTAAATTTCCAAAGGCACAAAAATTGACCTATTGCTTCGAAAGGCGTCAATCAATTTTTACTTATATTTTTAGAGCATGGATCGGATCTTAGCTCAAAAAGATCGATAAGCGAATTTTTGACCAATCAAACTGAGTTTTCTTAACGGCCTGTAATTGCTGACTTCCACCCATTTTGACACCTCCAATTGTAATGAGTATACGTTGAATTTGATTTTGGGATTAGTTTGATGCAATAGTTTAGTCAGACAACCCTACCAAACTTAATCCATTGTCATCCCTAATTAAGTATGTAAAAAATCTTTTAATAAAAGCGATTCCAAGAGTGGCCATATTATAAAATTACTAGAGAAATGCTATGAATTGAAATTTACATTTCTTCCTTTATTTGGAGTTTAATGCCAAAATAAAAGGGTGAAGTCTGAATCCACACACACATGTATATATTTAAATATAGAGTAAATTTTAGTAACCCCAAATTATACGAGATTTTCTACATTACCCTCAAATTATTCATTTTCTTACTTAATCCTTTCGAACTAAACGAAAATTTCTACGGTCATCCAATCTCATCCTCCATGTAGATGAAATATTCTTGATAGATCTCTCGAGAGGATGAGATGAGATAAGCTCTAGAAATTTTGTATAGTCTCTAGGGGTTAGGTAGGAAAAAAATATTTTAGGTGGTAATTTAGAAAATTGTGCATAGTTTGTTATGGAATATTAAAATTTCCTTTAGCGATTAAATCAACTTCAAATTTTTATTTAACCACCCTCAATTATGAGATTTAGTAGCTTACCATGTTCGATTTTTCTCTCGTGTGCATCTAATTATGTAAATGTTGATTATGTGTGCTATAAATATGTGTGTATACTTGTATAATATGTTATATAGTTTCCTTGATTTTTGTCAAAATGTGATTCGGTTTGGTAGTTCTTGACCCGTTATTCTATCGTATGCAATCGAATAAAATGAAAGTCATCCCCAATGAGATGAATGCCATTCCTTTTATTTCATCGGAGTTTTAAAGCTTTTGTTCTTTATTTACTTGAAAGAAATAGATGTTTTTAGTGTCTATATATATTTTTCATAGTTCATAGTAATTCGCTGAAATCACGCATAACTAGTGAAATTTATAAAACTATGATTTACTTTATTTTTATACATACAGCATAAGTATAAATATAAATACCTATAAAAATATTAATGTACCCCCAAACTATGCACAATTTTAGAAGCTATAAACTATTTTTTTTTCTATTTAACTATGAACTATACAAAAGTTTCTATCCCATCTCATCTCCCATTTGTGGTGGGTTTTGGAAATATTGGCGAGGTGAGGATGAGAGATGAGACCATAAAAATTTTTCATGTACTTGATGAGTTAAGTAGAAAAAAATAGTTTAGGAGTAATAAAAAAGAAGTAATTACCACACCTCCGAGTTGGGCTAGTTATAAAAACACACAAAATTTTGAAAATTGCAAAAAAAACTGGCGAGGTTTGATTTATTTGCATTTTCCCCATGTAAGAAAAAGATATTTAAATCTCCCGATATTTATAAAAATAATACAACTAATCCCTTAAAAAAAAAGAATCAAACCTAAGGATTTTGTTGTAATTTTGAAATATGTGTAGGTTTTTGTAATAAGCCCAAACCTTAGAGATGTTTTTGTAATTATCCCTATAAAAAATCGCACATAGTTTTGGGGTATAATAAAATTTCCTCTTAAATATATTAGAGTGCGCGTTGGCGAAAGTAAAATTGAAGAAACTCTTTCAATTCTCCTCCATTTCCACCTGCAATTTTCTTCCGGTACCATGGTAAATCTCCATTTCTCCAATTCTTTTCATAATTTTTATAGTCGTTTTCTGTTATAGATCCCATTATTTCTTGTTACCCATTTGAATTTGAAGATTTTCCTTGAAATTAACGTCGTAATTAATTGATTGATATTCATATTTTTATTTTCTTTTTCTGCTACATGAATTCCTTGCTGTCTACGCGAAAAGATAAAAAATGAAAAAGGTGTATTATTGGGAAGTTGCGTATGATTTGAATTGTTTGTAATCTGAATGATTAAAACTTAGGGTTGTTGTAAGTGAAATTTAGGGATGCGCTTTGCCAGAGGTGCTTAATTATATGTGGTGATATTGAATGAAACATCTTGAGTTTTGGCTTGAAATTTTATGCTGTGACTTTCTACTTTTTATGTTTATGAACAAGAGAAGGGTCCAAAGGAAGGGAAAAAACATTTGCCCTCTCCTGGACATAGGATGACTTCTTTTTGGGCTTTCTGCAATTTTTTTTTTAAATATTGTTATTACCGAGACAGAAGATTTATAGTCATTGTAATCTCACCATTAAAGTTTTGGGCCTTGGCTCTAAACCAGCTGAAAAACTGTATAGTTGGCCTAATTGTTGTGTTGTGTATTGGGATGAGCTCTCTTTTGCTGCTTTCAAAGTAGAGTTTGAATTTGAGAAAATTCGGAAGTGAAAGTTTCAACCAATTCTATACTGATTGAAGAAATTACTCAAGATGGTTACTATATAGGATTTGAAATTTATGGTAAATGAAAATATGAAAATAGTGATTGATTAGTGATGTAGGGTAGTGTATAGGTTTGAGAATAGAAATTATAGGTTTGAGATGATGTTTTATGTAAAAAAAAAGAAAATGAAAATGATGATTTCCATTGGAAATTTTATGGATAAACATGATTCCACTTTTATGAATAGTTGGAAAATGGAAAGAGGCTCTTGGAAACATAAACAAACAAGGCCTTAGTTCTCAAGTCCTCAATCCAAGCTCAACATAAGTGAAATTTGTTAATTGTATACACTCTTATTTGATATTGTGATTATTTTGGAGTACAACTTTTACAACGAGAACTTAAAAATCTAGAGCATATTTTTCCGTACGTAGATGATAATTTGATAACTCAATTTGCAAGTGTCCTTCTCTTGTGAGTTACTGATTGCTTGCTATTCTGCTATGTCCTCTAGACAACCTCAAGGCGTGTGGCAGATAGGAAAGTGATGAAGTTTGAGAAGAACATAAAGAAAAGAGGTGCAATTGGAGAAACAACTAAAAAGAAAGGCAGCTCTTATCCTGTCGGCCCTCTCGGTGATTGGGTTTTTTCATATTTGTCGTCGTCGGATCTTGTGAGTTGCGTTTTTAATCACATTCCTTAGCACCTTTGCATGTACATACCCGTCTTGGTTTGCTGTGAATTATTCCAGAAAATTTTGTTTAAAAAATGCTTCTCATGCTCCTCAATGTGCTTACTAACATTAATTGTTGGCAATTAACGGTGGTGAATCTTGTGGTGGATACATGCTAATAAATCATATTTGGATAATAATTCAATTAGGCTTTCCTTTGAACTAGAATAGTTTTGTTCTATGAACTATCCTATTGTTTTTCGGTGGAGTAAAACGAGTGGAAGAAATGGGGTTGAATGGTGCATTAAGTTGTTATCGAACTTTGGCTTTGGTTTGAGGAAAGAGACAAATTTCTCCGTCATTTGAGGCTATACAAGTGAGAATGTGCATTGTTTGCTTAAGGATGTTTGGCTAAGCTTATAAGCTCTTCAAAACATCTTATTAGATTTTTTGATAGCTTATAAACTCTTAAAAGTGTCGATTATTTATAAAAAGGATCTTATAAGCTCCCAAAATATGATGCTTTGAGCTTATGAGTCTTTTCTAAACAGGTGTGAGATCCCAACATATTTTCAAAATAAGATCTTATTTTAACAATCTCCTTTGATTTTCACCATTTTAATTACGAAATTGTTATTATTAACATTTTATAAGCTCCACCATCTTATTTTATCCAAATATTTCAACAACGTATTTTTCAAATAAGATTTAACATCTTATAGCATGGTCATGTTCCATGATGTACATGTTGATTTTACTATATCAATTATGTAATGGGATATGACTAGAGCAACTATCTCAACTCATCGCTGCCTCATCGTATTTTTTCCATGCAAAGTGGAAAACTTATGGTGATGATGGTTTTGGAATTTCATCTCATTTCTCCTTCTGTATGAAGGTTGCGTCGAGAAGGGCATCCGTAAAACTTTGCCACTTTGCTTTTGTGTGAATTTGTAGTGTTAACTAATTTTAGACAATTAATTGACACTATAAACTTCACACCACCGATTCCACATAGGGGATAAGGTGCGATTGATGATGATTTAACATCTTATAGCCCTTCATGGGGGTGGATTCTTGACGTGTCCAAGTTCAAATTTCCACCTTGCACCACTTGGTCGAATATGTCACATAGGGCTTGCCCGATCGATTTATCTAGTTGGCGTGGTTAGCAGATTATTGTGGCAAGCCCGAGGGCACTACGAAAGTGTAGTAGTTGTGGGTTCCTTGTTATTAAAAAAAGAATCTAACATAATATAAGATGTTGGAGATTACAATAACTTTTAAATAAGCTTAGAGAAACACCCTCACCTGTTACAACCACATGCAATTATAGTGCAAGTTCACTCTTGGGATGACAGGACTTAAAAGCTAAAGGATTAATTGCAAAAATTACTCCTCAGGTTTAGCTTAATTGAAAAAAACGCAGTTATCTTTCAAAAATTATAACTATTTGACAGTTGTTTTCTTTTACAAATTAGGCCCTCAACAGGGGTATTTGTTAGGTAATACAAACTCCAAGAGGGTGTTTGTAGCACACTTTAAGGGGCCGTTTTTGTAATTATCCCAAAAGTTTAAACTAGTCGAATATCTAACTAACTAAGTGTACTTTTGTCCTGAAGATCTCTTAAGGTTTCCTTGCATGACTACTGAACTTTTACTCCAAACTCAGAGCAAGAGGAAAACTGTCGACATGCTGCTTCTTTTCTCCTATATGCAATCATTTGCCGAATAACTTACTTATTTGCCGTTTTATTTTCTCTTTTCCCAGCTTTGTTCCAGATTATCCGCACGGCAACAAGTGGAGGCATGGCTTGAATGATGTGCAATAAAATCAGGTTGAGAACAAGGTAGATGATGTAAATTAGGTTTGTTATCAACTGTTGGCATGTAGTAGGAATGTCCATGAATGTAACATGACAAAGGTTGTTATGACTTATGAGACTTATCTATAAAGAACTTTTTTGAATTGAACAATTAAACAGCATTACATTTTCCAGCTTTTCAAAATTGGGTTGCAGATGATGCAAATAAGCTGCATTAAAGATTTTATAGATTCATAATAACAAGGGATAATTACAAAAGACCCCATGAAGTTTGACCTAATTACAAAAAAACCTAGAGATGTTTCAAAATTACAAAAGCCCTCTAAAGTTTGATTACGTCTTATATTAAAGGGCATAACTGTAGTATTTCTTGAAATATCATGGGTATTTTTGAAATATTTTGTGCATACGAAGAAAGAAAATGTAAGTGAAATCAAACTTTAAAGTCTTTTTTGCAATTTTCAAAAATCTCTAGTTTTTTTTGTAATTAACCCAAACCTCAGGGGTTTTATTGTAATTATCCCTAATAACAAATCTGTAGATTTAAAGAGCTTGTTTGGGTAACCTCATATAAATCAATTGATTTTGAAATCCTTTAGTTCATATTTTAAGCTTTTTTATTTTAGTTATTATAGTGGATTCCAAATCCATCTTATACGGAATCATTTGAAATCATTTCTACAAAATCTTCCCTAATCCAAATCGGTCCATCCAAAATTCCAAATACAAATATAATTTAAATGTTATTTTTCCTCTCTTAAAAATGCACACATTGTTGCTTCCACTTAGTCTACTTGTGCTTGCCTGGAGCGAATTCAATAGAGCAACAAATTGATACAAAAATACAACTTCTTATTCTTAAATTGTTTGTGTTGCCAGAAAAAAAATTATGGTTATACATCTCCAAGTCTGGTATTCTAACAATCTATAATAATTAATAAGAGGGACTGAATATCATAGATAAAATACAATTAGTTTTAAAAATTAATTTAAATGCTGACTTGACCCGCCCTGCAACCTATGACGGTCGATCCGCCTGCCCCGTGAGGTTGATGGGACGGGTTTGAGTCTTCATATACCCGCCCTGCCCCATCGTACTGACACCCTTAAGGCCTTAATTAGAATATCCATAACTCGTTGAAGTGGTGGGTGAATTGGGAGTTAATCGGCAGTCTTATTTTTCATTTTCCCCCCCTTCTAAGAGGGTGTTTGGCTAAGCTTATTTAAAACATCTTATAAGCTCCTATTTCTGATAAGCTGTTTTAGGAGCTTATAAGATTTTAGATCTTATTTTAAAAATAAGCTGTCAAAGTGTTTGGATAAAACAAGATAGTTGAGCTTATAAGATGCTTTTATATCTTATAAAATTATTAAGTATATTTTTGTCTTTTGAATGTTTAAAATAAAGAGCTTATAAGCTCTTTTTAAAAAAGTTGGGGTGGAGTACTTTTTTTTTTTGAGCTTTATAAGCTCTCATCTTTTAGAGTTTATAAGCTCTTTTAGAAAAATTATCAAACACATTTTAAGAGCTTATAAGTTCTTAAACATTTTATAAGCTCAGTCAAACACCCTCTAAATGGTCCAGATTTTGTGACTTTTATAAATTAATAATGGCCACAATTAAGTGAACATGAGAATCCATTTTTCCCACTATATTTTTAGTTTTTAAGGGAAAAAAATACAACACCACCACCTGAACTTGATTCTGTACATATTTTTAATATTTGTACCTCAATTTTAGTTTTAGATTCTTTATCAATTAGAAAAATATTTGAAATTATATTTTTTAAGAAAAATAAATAGTAACTTAAGTAATTCAAATCGTGAAAATATTTTAATAATAAGTGGATAATAACAATCACACGAAATATTGAGTACATAAATCATTCTGATTATCTGAATTCAATATAATATTAACTTTCAATTTTTAGACTCTTTCAAATAAATATGAATAAATATAGTTTTACATACCAAATGCACATACATAATCACGGGCGTAGCTAGGGGGGTGCCACCCCGGCTCCCGGCACACCCCAAATTTTTTTTTGTCCCGTTTTTTATGTGGAAAAAAATAATAAAAAAAAATTATATGTGTTTTTTTAAGGGGAAAAAATAATCGAATTTAGGGAGAAATAGGAAAAAATTTGGGCTAGGGGACCATCGAATCAATCATGCCTTCGCATAATAATATATGAAATATTTTAGTAAGAACGAATAAACAATACATATTTCTTCTAGTAATATCTAAATACTTTTAACTTTACTCAAACAAGATTTAATCCTATAATATTTTAATAGAACTAATTGGGTGTGCGTTCAATTTGTTACATCAATAATATGATTATTCATTAAAGATTATGACTTTCTAATTCTATCTTTTTGGAGACAATGAATCATATTGAATAAAGAATAAATAAATGAAGTAGAATATATATAACTAAAAAATCATTTATTCATTTTTCTAAGATTTAAATTTTATTTAAATTAAATAGTTAATACTTTGTTTTTGTTTTTTCATTCATCTTTCATATGTGATATTTTTGTGTATCTATTATATATTGCTTATGATCTTTGAAAAACGAACCAAGATACTCTAAAAACTCGTTTGAGCTTCTGGTTCGTTAACATAATGATCAAAACTCAACACATTTTTTTGTCGATAAATGTAAACTCGACACAAGCTCGACTTGATTAATAAAAAAGATTAAAATGTGTGTAAAAATACCAAGCCGCCGAGTTCAACTCGTGATTCTTTCTGCTAAAGGCTCGTTCAAGTTCGATTCGATTACTAATTAAACAAACTCAAACATAATTTTTAAAATTTAATTAAAATTCAAATAAACTTGAATAATCTATATGTTAAGATTCGACTTTTTTTACAAATTACACCCTACAAATTACAATAGATGGTAAAACTCGTCATTCGTCAGGGTACTTGCGGTACTTCACATACCGTCATCCTCCCTTACTTTCCACAGTATAAATCAGCTAATTTCTTATTCCTCTTTTCATCAATTTCTCTTTTATTTCAAACCCCAGATCTACAGCAAAGGAGAAGAGAGAAATAAAATCGAAGAAAAAATGGATGCTTTGGACTCAGTTTTCGATCCGCTGAGAGATTTCGCCAAGGACAGCGTTCGCCTCGTCAAGCGTTGCCACAAGCCTGATCGCAAAGGTACAACTCCTCCTTGCCCCCTGTACAACCTAATCGCTTCTTGTTGTGATCTGGTTGATTAATTTGCTGATGCTGTATTTGCTATTCATGCTCATGTAGAATTCACGAAGGTCGCGACTCGAACGGCGATTGGGTTTGTCGTGATGGGTTTCGTCGGATTTTTCGTCAAGTTGATTTTCATTCCCATCAACAATATTATCGTCGGTGCTACTTAAATTTTTGGTAGGTAATTTACCTTTTTTTAATCATCATACGTGAATTCTATGTGCATTTTGTGTTTGGATGAATTAAATGATTTAAGTCACACACATGTGTATATGTATGTTTGTAATGTTCTATGAAATACTGAGAATTTTTTATTGCTGTAGTGTTTTCGTGATGCATCTGTTAAGAATTATCTAAAGGAGTTGTTTTTAAATTAGATTCAATAGTTTTTCAGATGTATTCGGATTTGCAGTTGTATAAGCATTTTCTAAAAATTCTTTTGGTAAGCTTAGCTTATTGATGCCAAAGAAGCAACTTAGATGAGTTAATAGTTTTGAATAATCTGATAAAGTAGGCTGTGGTGCATTGTACTTAAAAGGCTACAGAATTTAATTCTTTCATAACCTCAATATTTGGTTAATGGTGGATATTGGGTGGGCTCTAATCATGTGGCAAATTATCACCATTTGTTGCAATATATGCTGAAAGTAGTTGTTTCATACTTAAAAGAATGTTACTCAGCCTTGGTTTTGTAAAACATCTGCGAACGAAGTTGGCACTTTTTATACATATGAAGTTGTGCAAAAGCATTTGCCAGGCCTATTTCTGACCCAACATTTAAAATGGATCCCCTTTATTCAAAGAATATCTGATTGTGCAATACGTGTTTCTCATCTTGTGCTTCATTTGTTGGTGGGAAGGAATTCCGTGATGGATGTACTTAAAAGCAATGTTAGACTGCATCAGTGCAAAATTTCAATTTCCTGGACCTTGATCTTGTTATGAGAATAAAGTCCTGTTTTTTTACATTTTTAGCATATTTCTGCACTAAGAATAGAAATCAAAGTGAGAACATAGCATATGTGAAAGGATGTTTAAATATAAGGAACATGTTTTATTCATATATGTTTAGAGCTTTAGGCTGCATCTCAAACCTTGGATTGCAAACAGTATGAAGGTTCATTTGTATGTGAGTAGTCGTCAGGCAATTGTTGTGCATTTATATGTAAATGAGCACACAACTGTAGGCGCGTGTCTGCATGTGCTTGCATTTTACAGTTAAAATTTACTCTCTGTTTCAGCTTGCAATATAATGGAATATAATTTTTCTCGCATTGTTTAAGCACTTAAATGGTATAGTTCAATCTTTTGTGTTGATTGATGCACTTGACGTGAGAAAGTAAACCGAAAGCAGCTTCTTCAAATAAAAACTGTTAGAAGGATTTTAGTTGGCCATATTGTAAGTTCTTCTCCTTATCTAAACTATAGAATTGAGTGCCACAAATAATAAGGTGCCCTTGCTCGACTTTTGTGTCACTGTGCGAGTCCATTTGACGAGAATGAGACGCACGTCTCCTTTATGCTCTCATATACCAGAAATTACTTTCGACTTTGCTTCTATGAGTTAACTATTCAAATAGTTGGTTGAGGATAAGTGGGGACTAACTGAAACTTTTGTTTGAAATTGCAGGCTTGTTGTTGGTGCAAGGACCTTGAGAACATTAGAAAGCAGGGAAGAAAACCAGTTCTGATGATTAGTTAGCCTCTTTTTTAGATTTTATGTGACTTCTCCATGTAATAGTTGACAATGTGTTACATTTATTCTATCGATTATGAACTCCTTTGCATGATCTTGACGACTACATTGTCCCTTTCCTTTTTTATTTTTTCATATTTCCATGATGGGTTATGTTTAATTGTGTCACCACCACATTCTGTGTTTCACGTCTTCGGATAGTGTGATTGTAAATTGGTTTTAGTAGGATCTAAATGGGTTGAGGTTTGCAATCAAGACTTTCTAGAGATAGAGCTAGAGCTTTTGGTTGAATTTTACTGACTCATCAAGAGAATAGGACAGTGCAAATTTGGTTTGATCATGTCCAATCACAAATTTCAAGTGTAATTGTATTTGTGTTGTTATTGATCACTCTTCTTTTTCTTCGTCTTTTTGGTGAGTGATTGATCGTTCTTCTTGAATTGTCAACTGGTCACTTCTTTGGATTGGTCAAGACCAATTTTGCAGTTGGTTTTCGTGAGCAAAATCGGATTCTAAAATAGAATTCGTCGAGAAAATGTAAGTTGATGGATGAAAATGTACCGTGATTGGTTTGGATGAGATGATCAGATTAAGGATAGAAATGTTTATGAATTACCTGATCAATGTAAAATCTAACTATGGTTGGTTTGAGTGCGATAAAAATGAATGTGATTAAATTCTTAGAGAAAATGATGCTATGTGTGCAATATATGTTTATCACAAGCTTAAAGGCTATCTTGATTTTTCCAGCATTTGGCTAACTGACCTTTTGTTCAAACTGAAGCTACGCTCTTTGGAAAATTGATCTTTTGGTGAAAGTATGTGTTCTAAAAAGCGCTAGGCAGACGGCATATGGGACCTAGCACCTAGACAGACCTTGGGCGGGTTAGGTGGGACTTGGGCCGGATTAGGAAGTCTAATTGAAAGAATAACGTAGGCGGACAAAAGTGGTCTAGCGTTTAGGCGAGGACTAATCTGGACTAGGCGGAGATTTTTAGAACAGTGGGTGAAGGTGAAAGTCACGTGGTTGCTCATGTGTTACTCGTGTTAGCAAGAGCAACACTATCATGCTAGCCATTCTATTCACATTATTTGGCAGTATTTGATAACTCATTTGGAGCAAATTTCTCTTTTGAAAAGGGATAATTATAAAAATTACCGCTGAAGTTTGGGATAATTACAAAAAAAAAAAAAGAATTTCAAAATTACAAAAAAAAATGTTAGGGTTTGATTCTGTCTTAAATGTATGATTTTGTCTTAAATGTAAGAGGGCAAATGTATAATTTTTACAGATGTAAAGTAGGTGTTTGAAATGTTTTTGATTATGTAGGGGTAAATGTAGTTAGTGTTCTAAAAGTGTTAGGCGCTAGATGGGCGGCGGACCGGGGTCTAGCGCCTAGGTGGAGTTAGGGCGGGTTTAGGCGCACCCATGTGGGGTTAGGCGGGATCTGGGTGGGGTTGGGCGGGATCTAATCGGAAGAATAATATAATAAGATGGTCTAGCGCCTAGGCAAAGACTAATCGGGGGTAGATGGGGATTTTTAGAACAGTGATGTAATTTTCAAAAACTTCAGAGTTTTTCTGTTATTAGCTCAAACCTCGGGATACTTTTTGTATTTATCCCCCCCAAAAAAAAGAACCTCCAAAAAGCAAACATGAAAAGTGAATCTCAGAACTAACTGAGGGCATGAAGATTACATTTTTATGGCGAGAACCATTGGACCTTTTCCCCTGTTCTTCCACAAGTAAAATGTGTGTTTTCCCCTATATTTGCTCTTCAAATTTCAATTTCTTTGAGCCTGTCAAATTTATCCCCATTGTTTTCCCTTGTATGCATAAACTGAAATAGGTGAACTTAACACCTGCCAAACCATCACACACACACACTAGAAAACAAACTGTTTGGTGAACAACTCTATCAAACACCAGTACACCACCATTCTAGCTCAACCTCCACACAAAAACCCACAAAACTATCCTTCCCCTCCAATCCATTATTTAAACACACACAAAATCCTCCATTTGTTCCACACACCAAATATGGCCACCAAGAAATCACAAGAAGACCAACGCGCCGGGGCGGAAATCGTCCACGGACCTGACGATTGCTACGACCACTCCCTAAAGCTCCTGACGGAGCTAGGGTTCCCGAGGGGCGTGCTCCCCCTTAAGGACCTCGAGGAGTGCGGATTGGTACGCGAGACGGGGTACGTCTGGATGAGGCAAAAGGCGCCGTACGAGCATTTCTTCGTGAAGACGAATACGCTCGTGAGGTACGACGCGGAGGTGACCGCGTACGTGGAGAAGGGCAAGATGAAGAAGATGAGTGGTGTGAAGAGCAAACAGCTGCTTTTGTGGGTGCCTATAGTTGAGATGAGCATTGAGGAGCCTGGTGGGGAGAAGATTTACTTCAAGACTCCAATGGGGATTGGGAGGTCTTTTCCCATCACTAGTTTCATGGATGATGAGGAGAAGGAGAAGCATTTGGAGGAGGTTACTGAGTAATATATGGGGATGATTTGAAGTGTTTTTCTTCTTTGGCTTGGGGTTGTGTTTGTTGACAAGAAATTGTCTTTATTGTTTGTTACTATTATGAAATTAATTAAATAAAATTTTGAATTGAGTCTGATTTTTTTTTTAATTATCTTTTGTTATGCTGCGTGGATGTCCAACCTAGATATGTTAAATGGGAGCGGCTTCAAGCTAAATGGTCTTCGTGCTAAACAGGTTGGCGATATTGGATCTGAATCTAACCCTAGAAGGTTTCGGGCTAACGGACTACTATCAGGTTATAAGTCAAAAATTTTAAAAAATATATATATATATATATTTAAATCTAAAAATTTTAAATTCAAACACATATAACATTTAAATTTTACATTTTAAGCTAAAGTATTCATTGTAAAAAAAGTTATGCGTAGTTTCTAATTACATTGCATCAGCAAAATTATAAAATTAAATGTTTTATGCTCTAAAATTTTAAAATATAACTATAATAATACAATTTAAGATTATATATCCATGTAAAATGGGAAAAAATTATGAAATTACTAATATGACTATAAGTCAAAATTTTCAGAATTGTATGTTTAAATCTAAAATTTTGAATTTGAGCATATACATATAATGACATTTACGTTTAACATTTAAAAGTTATTCTATTCATTATGAAAAAAAGGCATGCAAAGTTTATAATCACATTGTATTAACAAAATTATAAAATTAGATTAGCATACCATTTAGAAATATAATTTATATCCTAAATAATCTAGTCAAACTTCTGATTATTTTTATTTAGAATAAAAATCGAAAGCTAAATTAAGTAATAAATAAAGAATTTTGTCGAGAAATACAACTTCTTTGATAAAGTTAAAGACTTAAAGATAAGAGAGGTTTGAATTTGAAAAATATATTTACTTGTAATATGTAATATGTAATAAGTAATAAAAGTATATATATATTAGAATTATATTTATTTAAAAAATATTGGGCTTCGGGCTAAACCGGCTAGTTCTAACGGGCCGGACTAAACATGTCAGGCTAAAAAGAGCCGAATTTAAACGGGAGCTAACCAAAAATTAAACATCGACTAGGTTTAGAGATATTAAACGGGCTTGGACTAAACAAGACGGGCCAAAAAGAGCCGAATTTAAACGGGCTAAAATAATTGGCCCTAAACCCTCTTTTTTTCGGTTTTAATGGGCCGCACGCTTAATATCTCTAAACCTAGTCGATGTTTAATTTTGGTGAGGGTGACCATCATAAAAATTCACAGCTCGATGTATAGATAATCTATATTGGAAATTCATTCAACGTCATGAGTGGGAGAAAATAATATCGGTAGCTAGGAGGAAATAGTCACACATGCCTATTAAAATTTTTATAATATATTTTGATCCTTAATATCCATTTTATTAAAATACATAGTCGGATTTAAACCTAGACTAATTTATAAGAAATATAATTAAGGATAAATTTGCCAAGAGTATAATAATCCACACAATTATCAATCGAAGTACACGTTTGATAATATTTATTTGACTAATATATCAAAATAATTATATAAAGTACACATTAAATATATGAAATTTAATTTTAATCACATATCATATCATATTCTTCATCAATCATTCATTATTCCATTCAAAAAGTTTTCACTAATTCAAAAAGTAAGCGAGTTCAGACATAATTTATGACATGGTTATAAGAGTTAGCAAAGAAGCAAATAAGAAGCAAATTAGTTTGTACTAAACTAACGGGGCAAACAAATGACATCTTTGCTAATTTTTTCAAATATGAAAGTTGATATAGAGTTAGTGATGAAAATATTTTAAGGGATATTCTTCAATAAAATAGTTTTTTTTTTTTTTAAGAAAGCAATAAAATAGTTCAAAAAACTTGTATGAGACAGTCTCATAGATATAATCCATGAGTCGGATCATATGTCTAAATAGAATTTCGACCCAAACCTATATCCATGAACAGGGCTGACCCACACCTTTCGGGGGCCCATGGCGGAAAAAAAAAGGCCTAAAGATCACACTATGGCAGAGCCAGAAAAAATATATGGGTGAGTTGATACACAAAAATAGGGTGAGCCAAACAGTGCGGGTCCTAAGTTTCGAGGGCTGGAGCGAATAAAAAAATGGGGCCCTTGTGTTTACCTAAAAAAAAAAAATAATAAAATCTACGGTACAAATAAAATTTCATTGATTTAACATTATAATAAGATATATAATAACAAAAATACAATACTTAACCTTTATCATTCCGGTCTTACTAAAATAAATTATGAAAAAGATTGTTCAATATAATTTACCATAGAGAAAAAGACAAAAAAAAAACTAATAAAGTAGCTATGAAAAATTGATCTTCTTACATTTTTAAATTCTTCAATTCTATTTTTGGGTTTTGCAAAAGGAAAAAAATGGCAAATATGAAGAAAGGAATGAGGACTTAAAAGTGGGTGACTCTTTCAATTCTTCAATTATGTTTATTGGTTTTACAAAAAAAAATGTATAATTAGATTAAAAAATTAGATAGATAGATGGGAAAAAATAATTACATAGAATGGCAAAAAAGAAAACATTTACTTATGTTTTATTGCAAAAAGAAAATATAGTTACGCAAAAAGGCAAAAAAAGAAAACCAAACAGTTAGATAGAAAGGCAAAAAAGAAAACTCTTATTTGCTCCTATTAGGATTTGAACTCAAGTCCAAAAGGAACATAAAAAAGCATCACAATTGTTGTGCCAAATCGCTCATTAATACACCAACTAAACCTTTGATTAATATATCCAAAATATATACGTGTAAAAAAAAAATAAAAATAAAAACAGTCGGGGCCCTTGCCGACGAGGGACCCTGTGCGGCGGGACCACGTGCACAGCCCCAGGGCCGCCCCTAGAGCCGGATAAAAAACCTAAAACAATTCTTATAAATCCTAACTAAAATATTTTTTTTAAAAAAATCTTAGTATAATTTTTAAAAAAAAATTGGGGAGGGGACCCAGTTGGCCTCCTCCTCCCTCCGCCATTGATTACACATACTGTTTTTCATTTTTCATCATCCAAAGTATTGAAACTTGAAAGGTACATCACTGACAAATATAAAAAAATTTAACTTTTAATATTCCCGTATTGTGTATATTTATGGGGTTTTTCATTTACAGTGATGATATTTATGGTCATTTTTAATATTCCCGTGTTGTGTATATTGTATTTGGCATTTGTAATTGTTTTTTTTTTTTTTTTGCTAACTTTTATGAAGACTCTAAGCTAATAAAGTTATTTGACCCTACACATTTAGTGTAGTGGAATCCTGATGGTGTTGGGGTCTTCATTAAGTGAATATTTGATGATTTGTTTTTATAAGTACATACTTGTTTGTATAATTTTTTGTCAATCAAGATGCACATGTAATTAAGTTTATTTTCGACAAATACTGTTTCAGTAATTTAAAAGTAATACATAGTATTATTGCTAGATTATAAAAAAACATAAACTTGAATTAAGTAATGCCATTAACCAAACAGTCAAAAACTGAAACCTAAACTATTAAGATTGTTCAACGGAATATTATAACCAAACAAAATTCAAAAATTCATACCAAACCAATAAAAACCAATTATTATTATGCTAAGACCAAATAATCCCTCAAACATTTCTATTCCTCCTTCTCCTTCTTGATAATGCTCTTCAGCTTTTTGCAAGTGCTTGAAGATGATAATATTCAAGCAAGGCACGCTTAGTACCAGAAGCTTTGAGTGATTTGCTTGTTTGTTTTACACTTTTATTTGGGGTGTTAACCTCATTTTCTGAGTAACAATCTTATAAAAAATTATGTTTAATAAAATAATTACAATAACATAATTCTTGAACCTTATAATATAAATTTCATATATATATATATATTTATAAACTTAAATTTTAAATTTAAATACCTTCAAATGTGATGAAGCATCTGCTTGCAGTTTCAAAAGAATTCTAACTCCTAGAAAAACATATTTAGTTTAGTGTAATATCATAAATTACATATTTAGAAAAGAAATCCGACTCCTGCACAGTTAAATACTATAAAAGAATTAAAACAAATAAACCTAGTTTTAAAAAAATCAGCAGATTAAAAGAAATAGACAAGAAAAAGTACGAAAACTGGATGAAGCTTCGGCAGCGGCCGCATGGGTCTGGCGGGGTGTTGCGGGTCTGGCGACGGTGGATGGGCTCCGGTGATGACGTGGAGTGGGTGTAGACATGACCTTCGGTGGAGACTCGCGATTTTCTCCCTTAGCTAACCTCTATTTTTTTAATTTGTTTATTTTCATCTGATTTAGTACCAAAGAATAATAAAGAGGAATCCATATGTTTAAAGCATGACAGTCTACATTTTTATAAATTTCCCGCCCAAATGTGTTCAACTACCAAAAATGCCAAAGTCAGGTTGTATTGGGTAATTAACTCACTTACTGCAGCTTTGTTGCAACATTTTATTTGTTATGTTATGATTTGAAATTTAATTTTTATCATTTCTTTTACTAGATTTAACATAAAATTACATAAATCTAAACAAAGAAAAAATACGAAACAAAACAACTTACCCTTTATCTTTAATTTTCATTTCAGTCGGATTTATTTATATCCCAATCAAAACAATATTATCAATTTTCTGATGAGTTGAATTTGTATATATAGTACGTTGAAAATAGTATGTTGAAAATTTTAAGCCCTTTTGTAGTTACTACAATAAGTAATAAAAATATATGTAAAAATAGGAATTGAAAAATATTTGGTATTTCATTATTTTGGGTAGTCAATTTTCTTCAAATAATCACATTTTAAAATGATAGAAAAAATATAATTATCTAAAATTAGCTTACTAAATGTGTGTGTATTTCATGAATTATTATATTTATTTTCATTTTTAAAAAATTAATTTTTTCGTTTTTTATCCGTTTTGATGTATAATATATCACATTAATCATTTTTTTTTATGATCTTCAATTTGACACCTAAATTGCATAATAATATTAAAAACATAATGATAAAATAAATATAAGAAATATTTGGTCATTATTTTATAATTTGTTATAGGCTTTAAAAACTATGTATTTGGACTATTGGACATCAATTCGTATTGGAATAAGGACAAAAACACTCAACATTACTAAAGAAAGGACATCATTACACTCCCGATCCTTTTTTCTGGGCATTTGTATGCTCCCGCCTTTTTTCCGGATATTTTTACTCTCCCGCCAATTTATCGGAATTTTGACGTTGTTTCAAAGTTGTTGTTCGCCTTATTTTTAGCTTCACCGCAAGTGTACGGTGTAGTTTATAGAATAGGGTAAGCAAGGTCGTATCCACGGAGACTAATAAATTAATGCGCTAAGTATTGAACTAAGATAGCCTTATTTTTATTTAGACGATCAAAATTGAATGATTGTTGTGGAAGAAAAGACAAGAATAACCACAAAAACACAAGATGAAAATAATAGTGGAATTATCAAGGGAAATGAAATGGATTCCCGGGTTATGGTTTCAATTAATATTCCTCTTGTTTTACGATTTAATCAAAGCCAAAGTTATTATCAATACACCTATAAGACGATCACAAATGCGTATTTTATCCTCCATCTCGAGATGTATATAAAGTGTAGATTGAAATATCTATGCTAGTATCTCTACTCAACATAAGATACACAACTCCCAAATGCACAAAAGATCAAATATCCTCACAAATATTCACAAACCTCTCGATTATGCAAATATTCATGTCAAGTACTCAAGATCTAATATTGAAACTCATCTCTCGAATTATGAATCAATATATCAAACATGTTAAATCATTGGCCAAATGATAAAACAAGAATAAGAACAAAGTACTCAAATAGGCTTCAAGACAATAACTTCAATTAAGATTAAAACAATCAACAAGAGTTCAATTAATCTACTTCCAAAACCCGGAAATCACAAGAAGTTTAGCTACTCATTATAAATAAACAACTCATAGACAAATTGTTCATCTTCATAAGAAACTAAAATGAAAGATTAAAGCACAAAGAATGAGAAAACTTAGGGAAATAGATAATCTCTCGATTAATCTTCAATCCTCAAGCTCCGATTCGACCCGATTCTTCCCTTGATTCTTCCTTGATGAAATTGATGTGTTTCTTGTGTTCTTGGGTGTATTCCCAGCCTTTCCTCCATACCCTAGATCAAGCCTCCCATTTATCTATTTATAACCCCTCAAAAGTTCAAGAAAAAGGTGGAGAAACATAGTAATTTCCGCCCCGGGGCGTTGCGGCGCCCAACCATGTTATACGCACAAAAACCTGCCCGGGCGCTGCAGCGCCCGCCTAACCCAGAAAAACACCATCGCCCTGTCTTGGGCGCTGCAGCGCCCGTCGACGGGCGCTGCAGCGCTCGCCCGATTTTTTCACCCAACAAATGTCCGAATTTGATTTTGAGCCCTTCATCAAAGTTGTAGCCCTATCTCTTAGCTTTCCATAGCCACTTGAATCATCTCAATATCAATTGTTTAGAGAGAGTTATGTCCAAAATACGAAACGCTGCCAGTAATGGAAATTTCAAACGCGTTTGGACGTTTCTTCAAATCAATCTCTCGTTGTTTGCTTGTTTGTACTTGTTTTGATACCCGATTCATTATTATGACTATAAACTCAATATAATTGGCTCTCAACATGGCTTGGCTACTCAAATGACTCAAAATAATAAAAAACAACACAAAACTCAAGTCTAGGAAGCCCAAATCAATGGTATAAAATCAAGTGAACAAATACCCCCAAACTTAAACTGTTGGCCGTCCCGGTCAACACTTTTAAAAACAAGACAAAACATGACTGAGAGTAATAAAAAGTAGAATGCACAACAACTCCATAAAATTTTGTATTGTTCATCGTAGCTATCAAGCAATGAATTAACCAAGCCTTAAACATCTAACATAGAGCACATATTAAAGAAACCATGGTAAATGCTAAGAATTACACCTCACAAAGATCAAGTGTATACTCTCATCTCGAATGAATATAGGACGTGTTTACGCTCAATTCAATTCAATATTGCACTTACCATAGGCTTGCAAATCGTCTCATATCTCCGCCACTAGGATGTATGCAAAATTGTGAATCAAAAAGGACTTTTTTCCTTTGGTTGTAATGAAGGCTCTTTGGTTGGGGTAGGAAAATATGGATAGAGTGACTCAAACTCGAGCGTATAGACCGGTGAGCATATAATTCATCTACATTAAAGCTCAATATGCTACTCAAATCACCTCTCATTTTCACCAACTCTTCTTATCTCCATCCCCTTTATTTTGTAAACTCAACCATTCACATTACAATTTTTAACCTCCAAGTTCATTCAAAGAAAACTCATTCATCGATCTATTTTTTTTTTTATGAGTTTTCAACATTTCATATCTCCTTTTTCTTTCTCTTTTGTTCTCATCAACCAACTATAACACCACCTTCTAACATTTTGATTTCACCCATTCACCCTTATTCAATTCCTTTACTCAATGCTATACGCTCAAGTGTTGGGTAAAAGATTTATCAAGTTAAGGCTTGAATTGTGGCTATTAAAAATTAGGCAATAGGCTCAAGATGGCTAACTAGGGATTTCAATATCATCATTAGGTAAGCAAAAGGCTTGAAGGGCTAACAAAATGGCCTTTGATCATTTTCACACCGCATACAACATGTGACCTTGACAGAGATGCGAGCAAGTTATAGAATTCTAACAACATGAATGATACACTCAAATCACAAACAAGACTGCATATGATGAAAGCAGTAAAGGCTCAAAAGCTCACAGGCTTGTAAATATGTAATTCAAAACATCAAACCAAGTTTTCCATCTTAACATGCTCAATGTTATCTATTTATGGCTCAATCAACTCATGTTCAACACTCAATCCAAACAATACAAAATTTTCAAAATCAATCACAAGTTACAATCAAGAGATTAACTCACTCCCTAAAATCTATGAAAGCAATAAACATGCTAAAACTGTAAATATGCTACTAATGCAAATGCAACTTAAAATGCTCTACATGCAACTATATGAAAACACACAAACAAATGCAATTTTTTTTTTTTTTTACACACTTCAAATCAAAATACTCACACATTTCAAATCAAAATACTAACTCTCCCCCCAAACTTGAATGAAATTATATCGAAACAAGGAAAAGATAGAATTTCAAGAAAGAAAAATGTGAAGTTACCATTGGGTTGCCTCCCAACAAGCGCTAGATTTACCGTCTATAGCTCGACGTATGAATTGGTGCCTCCCTTGAATGCATATATTAGCTGCTTTGGGTCATGGTCAAGTGCCATATTTGCCTTACTTGCACCTAATAATGCATACTTGGGGTGTCCAAGCAAGGATTTGAGTCCTGGCGTAGGAATATACTGATCTCGTTTACGTGTATGTTGTTCGTTTGCATACGTATGATCAGTATTTTTCTCGTTCTGGAACAACTTTCTTATAATATCTCGCATGAACTGCTCATTCGTACACGCTTGGGTTGTGTGTTCATTGTCCTGTTTTTGTTCCTTTTCAGCGCCGCATACTATTTGACCGTGCATAGACATACAATCTGTGTGTGGTTCTGAACTTTCTTGATCTTCCAGGATCTTCAACTCCTCGTATTCGGTATCATTCCTTCGATGAATGACACTATATTGTTCCTTCGAGTTGGCTTCAATGGTGATTAAAAATTGGCTCTTTTGATGTTGCCCACCAACTATTGTAACTAATTGGCCCATTTGAGTCTCGAGATTTTTCAATTGTGAATCCATAGTATTGGCCAATTGTGTCAATTGCAACTTCATCTTGTCCATCTTTGCTTCGTTTTTGGTAAGGCTATTTCCCATTTCCCTCATGAATAAATTTATTTGACTCATAAATGAAGTCGTTTGATTCATGAATGAAATGAGGGTGTCTTCCAAAGATGGTTTTGCCTCTTCCATCCGAATAGGTGCACCTATACCAATTCAAAGAAACAAATCAAGCATTGTAGAAGTAGAATTTACAAAAGAAAAATGAAATAAAAATAAAAAAATGTCTAAATTAAGAATAATTCTATCTATCGCAATATTAGCACCAAAAATTGTATTAGTCCCCGGCAACGGCGCCAAAAACTTGTTCGCCTTATTTTTAGCTTCACCGCAAGTGTACGGTGTAGTTTATAGAATAGGGTAAGCAAGGTCGTATCCACGGAGACTAATAAATTAATGCGCTAAGTATTGAACTAAGATAGCCTTATTTTTATTTAGACGATCAAAATTGAATGATTGTTGTGGAAGAAAAGACAAGAATAACCACAAAAACACAAGATAAAAATAATAGTGGAATTATCAAGGAAATGAAATGGATTCCCCGGGTTATGGTTTCAATTAATATTCCTCTTGTTTTACGATTTAATCAAAGCCAAAGTTATTATCAATACACCTATAAGACGATCACAAATGTATTTTATCCTCCATCTCGAGATGTATATAAAGTGTAGATTGAAATATCTATGCTAGTATCTCTACTCAACATAAGATACACAACTCCCAAATGCACAAAAGATCAAATATCCTCACAAATATTCACAAACCTCTCGATTATGCAAATATTCATGTCAAGTACTCAAGATCTAATATTGAAACTCATCTCTCGAATTATGAATCAATATATCAAACATGTTAAATCATTGGCCAAATGATAAAACAAGAATAAGAACAAAGTACTCAAATAGGCTTCAAGACAATAACTTCAATTAAGATTAAAACAATCAACAAGAGTTCAATTAATCTACTTCCAAAACCCTAAATCACAAGAAGTTTAGCTACTCATTATAAATAAACAACTCATAGACAAATTGTTCATCTTCATAAGAAACTAAAATGAAAGATTAAAGCACAAAGAATGAGAAAACTTAGGGAAATGGATAATCTCTCGATTAATATTCAATCCTCAAGCTCCGATTCGACCCGATTCTTCCCTTGATTCTTCCTTGATGAAATTGATGTGTTTCTTGTATTCTTGGGTGTATTCCCAGCCTTTCCTCCATACCCTAGATCAAGCCTCCCATTTATCTATTTATAACCCCTCAAAAGTTCAAGAAAAAGGTGGAGAAACATAGTAATTTCCGCCCCGGGGCGCTGCGGCGCCCAACCATGTTATACGCACAAAAACCCGCCCGGGCGCTGCAGCGCCGGGCGTTGCAGCGCCCGCCTAACCCAGAAAAACACCATCGCCATGTCTTGGGCGCTGCAGCGCCCGTCGACGGGCGCTGCAGTGCTCGCCCGATTTTTTCACCCACCAAATGTCCGAATTTGATTTTGAGCCCTTCATCAAAGTTGTAGCCCTATCTCTTAGCTTTCCATAGCCACTTGAATCATCTCAATATCAATTTTCTAGAGAGAGTTATGGCCAAAATACGAAACGCTGCCAGTAATGGAAATTTCAAACGCGTTTGGACGTTTCTTCAAATCAATCTCTCGTTGTTTGCTTGTTTGTACTTGTTTTGATACCCGATTCATTATTATGACTATAAACTCAATATAATTGGCTCTCAACATGGCTTGGCTACTCAAATGACTCAAAATAATAAAAAACAACACAAAACTCAAGTCTAGGAAGCCCAAATCAATGGTATAAAATCAAGTGAACAACTCTTTCGAACATGTTTCATCTAATAAAATTTCAAAAAAAATAATGTTTCCCCTATTAAATAATTAATATCATACTTGAAATCTTATAAACAATAAAAATATACACATAAAACAACACGTATTAAAGCAAAAATATTGAAAATAATATAGAACAACACATAGATAGAAAAACACAATTCAATTGTTGATCCAATACATTGAAAATGTCGAAAACACATAGAAACAACCAAGAAATAAATTGTTAATCTTCTACATTATCATACAAGTCAATTTTCTAATCAAATTATGAATCTTCTACATTATCCATTGCTTGATGACCCGGAGCTTATTAAATTGGGTATATCATTTAAACTTAATTAAAGGTCCATAATCAATTCTCCAATTAATTAACTAGACCCATTTGATCTAATTGATATACAACAATTAATTCCACCAAGCCCAATTAATCCAATTATTTAAGTAATTAAATTAATTCAACCATTAAATTAAATTAGATTCCGTATAATTAATTCAACCATTAAATTAGGTTTAATTATATAATTCTATTATTTAATTGAATATTTAGTTCACCAATTGAATTAAATTAATCCCAATTAACTAATTCTCCATTAATTAATCAGATTCAACTATTTAAATTAATCCAAGAATAGAAAATAGTATTATCAATTTTCAGGAGTTGAATTTATATATATATATATATATATCCAAAAATCTAATTTTATAATTCTTATATAAAAAAAAAGAAGTAGTTGGGAATACTAAGTTAAAATATTTCCCGCTCTTTTACACTTACTATAAAAAGTAATAAAAATATGTGTGCAAATAATAAATGATAAATATTTGGTATTTTATTAATTTTGGCATTCAACTTTCTTTAAACAATAACTTTCTAAAATGATATAAAAAATAGAATAATATAAAATTAGCTTTCTAAGTTTATTTGTGTACTATATTAATTGTTGTATTAATCTTTTTCTCTTTTAAAACACTTTAATAACTTTTTTATTATTTTTGATCGATTTTTACATATAATATCAAATTAATCATTTTTTATAATCTCCGGTTTGATTTAGTAAATCTGCAAACAAATTAATGGATTATTTTGGAAAAATTATTTCAAAAATCTTATGTTTGGGTATAATTAACAATAATCATATGCTTTTATATAATTAATATTAGCTTGAAACTTATTATATGAAAAAAATGGACTGAATTAACAATAATTAATGAATTAGTTTCTATGATATAATTACGGAATTAAACATATTTATAAATTGAGCTGACAATAATTATGGAATTAATTATAGAACAATTGGAAAAAATGATATAGTTAAGAAATTAACAGAACTACCTATAAAAAAATATTAGTATATATAAATTATGATGACTCAATAGAAAATAAATAAAATTAAAGAAAAAAAATAGAAAATGGTAGATCAATCTGAAAAAATTATCTTAATGTGAGCATGTTTTTGAGTTATCCAAAACTAATTGTGTTTTGATTTGGTAAATCAACAAATAAATATATTGATTGATATTAGAAAAATCTATAAAAATTCTTATTTCTTGGTATAATTAACAATAAATCTTATGTTTTGATATAATAAATAAAAATTAGTGAAACTAATTATATAGAAAAATAAATTGAATTGACAAAATTAAAGAATTAATTCATATAATATAATTACAAAACTAATTATATTTCTAATTTAAATCGACAATAATTATGACATTAATTATAGAATTTAAAATATATATATATAATCAAGAATAATTAACGAGAGTAATATAGAAAACAATAGTATATGATATAAATTATGATGACTCAATTGGAAAAGAAAAGAGAAAAAAAGATACAAATTTTTGGACAAATCAATCTAAAAATTCTCATTACGTGAACATATTTTCAAGTTATCTTAATTGATTGTGTTTTGATTTGGTAAATCTGTAAACAAATTAATTGATTTTTTTGGGACAAATCATTCAAAATTGTACGAGTTGATATAATTAACACTACTTAACACAATAAATTATAGAAAAAGGTGAATATATGATAAAATTTTGAAAAAAAAATTATATTAGATTGCCAATAAATATGGAATGCATTCATATGATATAATTAATGGAAATATTCCTATATATGTTTAATTGACAATAATTATAGAATTAATTATATCAATGACAAGATTTTTAGTAATTAAAATATTTTATTGGCTAATTTTTTCCCGCTCATGATTGTAGTTATTTTAGGGGTTGAAAATTTTGAAAATTCTATAATCAATTTACAATTGTGCTATACAGTCAATAAATTGACAGTAATTAGTTTTACAGATACAATAAATATTTATTATTATTTTTTAACCAATCCTATCAGTTGAAATAATATAAAAATCGAGCTTCTTTAAGTAAAATAATTGGCAATACCTAATTATTTTTTTCATAGATGGTATCTACTTGTGTTTTTAATCAAATTTGACGGTATCTATAGGAATTATTACATAATTCCAAATAAATAGAATTGATGGTATCTATTTATAGACAATATTTTCCTATTGATTGGAAAAAAATGACTGTAATATATAAATAATTTTTATAGCAATCAAATTATTTAACAATTTGCAATATATTTTAATGAATCATATCGTCAAATATCTACTAACTGAATCATATCACTATCGATTTTTAACTCAATAATCGCTAATTAATAACTACACCATCAATCAATCATACCGTCACAAATTACTATACAATCAATTATATATAATTATTCAATTTTTGGTATCTAATTATATTGATAAAACTAATAAAATTGATTGTAATCAGTATTATATATACTGTCAAATAAATTGCTCAACTTATTTGTAGGATCGAACTTTCCTTGCACGAACACTTGATGTGGTTGATTTTATAAACGAATATATGATTTTTATTGAAAGACGAAAAATGTAAGATATATTTGAGCTTTTAAAGTACGCACAAATAAGATTCAAATATTGATCTATTGTGGAATGTGTACACATGAGATTAATTGAGAACATTAAGGTGTCTTAGAGTATTGAATAATGAGTTAAAGTTGAAAAATGGAACTCCATTGATGTTGTTGAAGAATATATATCATTCACCTGGTTTGTGCAACGACACTAGATAGGTGGGTTGGTACAAAGCTTTGTGATTATGTTTGGGAGACAACAATTCTTTCAGGAAACAATAATAGTTAACATGTGTTAATTTCTCCAATGACAAAACACTCCATCTCGATCCGAGAAATTTGCCGTTCGAGTTCTAACAACCATAATTTCATTTGATTGTTTCATGTGCAATGACAATCAATAAAAGTCAAGAATAATTTCTCTCATGTTGGACTTCGTTTGAAAAAATCAGTATCCAACAATGGTCATTTGTATGTTGTTGTATCTAGAGTGACTAATCATAAGGGTTTGCAAATTCTGGTTTATGATGATGAAAATAGACATAGCATTGTTTGATACATGTTTTTATTTTAATTTTGATGATTTTGTTTTTACACCAAAATAATATTTTTAAAGGTTGTTCAAATACTACTAAATGATTTAAAACGGTTTTTATATTCTCCGGAGTATTTCTTCAAGTTTAGTTTTCGACAAAATTGGACAACACTTCAAATGATTTTATGTCTATAAGTTTTTACTTCAAAACAAGGTTCCTAAATGTTGTCTAAATACTCCCGACTCGTTTAAAATGTTTTTACTATATTTTTGAAGTATTTCTTGAATTTTATTTTCGATAAAAATTGGACAACATTTCTGTCTCGAGGTCGATCGGTCGCCGTATAGGGCAACCCGTACTTGAAGATGAATTTGGAAACAAAAAATGAGACGGAAAGGAAAATGGCCAGTCGACCAAATTCCAGTTCGGCGTCGGCCGTGGCGTCGGCCGGCGACCGTACTGGGAGTTCATTTGAGTTACATAACTTCTTGTCTTGGTTTTTGCTTGAGGGGGACCGGTCCTTGTAAGGGTCGACCGGTCGAAGACCCCCTTGACCGGTCGCCCTGTGTATTTTTCCTGTGTTACGTTTCAAACCTTTATTTAAATGCGACCGGTGCATCCATGCTTTGACAACAAAAATATGACCGTTTGACAGACACATTTCCTTAAATTGTGGGATTGATTTCTATGCTATATTCTTGATTTTAATTGTATTTTACGTAGATTTTCAATCCCCAAGAGAGTCTATGCTTGATCAATCATCTCCTATAAATAGAGGAAGTTTTGGAGCAACCAAACAACAATTGAGATACAACACAACAAGATACACTTCAAGCAAATATTTGTTCCTCATTGTTATTATTCTTGTTGTAAAATTTGCCTAGCTATTCACTTTCACATTCTTGAGGTCTAGGCTATTCTTGATTACACTTGCACTCTATTGTATTATCAATTATCGAGTTGTAATCTTGAATTTGTGGTTGTCATTCAAACACAAGATATCCTTGTGAGTGTTCTTGTGGTAAGAACACAATTGGGTGAACTAGGTGTTAGGTGTAAGAAGATTGTGGTAATCTTCTTGTTGAGGTGTTGAAGAGTGTGGTGCTCTTCAAGGGTGAAGATTGTGGTAATCTTCACAAGGTGTCGTTTGAAGATTGTGGTAATCTTCAAGTGAGATTGTGGTAATCTCAAAGGTGGTGTTGAAGAAGAGTGTGGTGCTCTTGGTGTTGGTGTAAGATTTTGTTGTAATAATTTTGGTAATTATTAATAAAATCTTTTTCTCTTTTCAAAACCCATCCGGATATCTTGGGGTGGTAGAGCACGTAGTCCCTAGGTGGGGTGAAGCTCTATAAATCGACGTGTCTTTTACATTCCGCACCTTTGTTATTATCTTTGAGCATTCGGTTCGAAAAAGAGGCGAAATCGAAAGATGGAGATAATCTATTCACCCCCTCTAGATTATCGTAGCCGCTTGACTTACAAGTGGTATCATAGCCAAACTCTTTGGCAAGCTCGTTTCACATCGCGAGTGAAGAGAAACGATCGTCGGCTACTGAACGAAGCTCATCTTTCCCAAGACCTCCACCACCAAGCCACCTCCGTTTGATTCCAAAAACTTTATATTTTGGAAAGAAAGAATGGAATGCTATTTACAAGGTTGCGGGTTTGATATTTGGAACACCGTCATAAATGAAGAATCCATTCCGATGAAAGATACACCATACACCTCCAAAGGCTTCAAAGAGCTAAATGATGAAGAGAAGAAAACCATCTCCTTAAACGGTAAGGCTCTAAATATTTTGCATTGTTCATTTACTAATTTGGAATATGAACATATTGTAGGAATTCGATCGGCACATGAAGTATGGCAAAAATTAGAAGCCATCTATGGAGTATTTGCAAATGAAAGGAGTCAAACAAAAGCATCTACTTCTCAAAGGGATACAAGCTCAAATCTAAGGAACACGCCTCTTACAACTTCCAACTATGAAGAAGTTGAATATTGTTTTATGGGCATTGAAGAAGAAAATAAGGTATGTCTTAAACCCTCTACTTCCTATGATATTGTTATTAAAAATGATTATAGTGATTTACAAAATGATTTTGATGAATTACAAAATGAATTCCAAGGCTTACTTGTTAAATACAAAAATTTGAAAAAGGAATTCATTGTTTTGAAAAATGATAAGGATAGTTTATTTACTTCCTATGAATCACTATCATGTGCTCACACCACCATACTTGATAAGGTGAGAAACATTGAGAAAGAAAATAGTACTCTCGTTGAGGATATAAATTGCTTGAAAAATGATTTATCTAAATCCAACTTTAGTACCGATAGAATGACCAATATTGTTGATTGTTGTGATAATTCGAAACTAGAACTTGATCATAAGCCTAAGGATGTCAATCATATGAAAAAGAATCAAGTCTCTAAGCATGTTGGTCATTATGCTCCTAAAATTATTACATGTTTTTATTGCGGTAAAAAGGGTCATACGGTAAATACTTGTCGGGCTAGAAATATTGTTGGAGACCTAAAAGTCTCAAGACTAATCCTAAAGGACCCAAACACATGAGGGTACCACAAAATAATGTCATATTAGGTACCCGGCAAAATAATGATCGAAGAAAACTTATACCGCCAAGGAGACATCAAATGACCGTTTCATTTGATCAAAGAAGGAGAAACTATTTTCGACAAAGCCAATTTCCAAGAAGAGGATATAATCAAAAATGGGAAGAACACAATCCTTGGAAATGGCAAAAACATCATCAACAAGATGATTTTCAAAAAAGAAAAGACTTTCAACAATGGGAAGGCAACAAACCTTGGAAATGGAGTAATCAAAGAAGTCATCATCAACAAAGTGACTTCTCAAGGGGAAGATATCATCAACAATGAGAACGGCACAACCCATGGAAACGGCGTAATTGGTAAACCGTATCTCCCCATTTATATATGCATTTTATTTTAATTCTATGCATGTTTTTATTTGTGTCTTAATTGCAAAATGAGTTTTCAAGTATTTATTTTTAATTTAGGTCTTCAATATATTTGTGAGTTTCAAAATTTTTAAAAGAAGACCTTGCATAATATTTCTAAAACTCTTGTGCATTTAATTAGACTTATGTGGCTTATTATCTCTTATGAAATCTTATAGCATAAGCTCTTTTTGATATCTCCTATTACTTGCCTACACTTGTGCTTTTTGTGCAAATTTTGTTTAAGAATTGTGTAGGATATATATCTCATTGGCCATTTCGTCATCAAGTTTCTTAAACTATCGAGGTATGTTCACTTGTATTTCTCTTAGAACTCGATATTATGCTTATGCACATATCTTTCAAGATATTTCATTTTAACCCTTAAGTGCCCCTAAAATGATTTTGCAAATTTCTCTTAAAAGGGCACTATTCATTAAGTCTCAATTGTCTCGAATATATGTTTTCCCGAAACCCGTATTTGTTGGACTTGGTCCAAAATTATCTTTTTGCAAAGTTTTAAAACTTTTGGGGTGAAAAATCGAATTTTGGAAAATTAAAATGAAAATCGCACAAATCGGTACCCGAGCAGTGCACCCGACCACACCGGTCAACGACCCGTCGACCGGCCGACAGAATCATTACATGGTTTGTGAGAAGGCTTTTTATTGAAACAGGGGGTATTTTTTTTTCATTCTCTATTTCAAAAACTTCGAACCCTAACCCTCTCCCTCTCCAAAATTCTCACAAAATATCTCATTATCTCTCTAATTGTTTAATCTTTGAGCTTATATTACTCAAATTCATCTTGTTTTCATGGCACCCCGTCAATTCACCGGAAGAAATCCTCAAAAGAGGAGAAGAAAGCAAAGGGGGGAATCTTCCTCCAACCCCAACAAGATGATATTCCACAAGGAGATTATCAAAATCGGCTTACGGAAGAGGAGATTGTCGAATTAAGAGCCGGAGTTTCAAAATCGAGCATTCATTGGGACTCTAGTAAGTTATCACTCCTTTACGAGCCTCCCTCTAGAGCTAATAGATTTCGATTTCTAAATAAACTTGCGAAGGAGCATTATGAGAATATTGGATTAAATGATAAGAAAATTGCGTGCACTCGTATGGTTCGATTTCAAGCATTTCATGATGAATTTCCGGATATTATGGCTTATTTTGAAATTCAAGGATGGGTTTCACTTTGGGATAATCCGTGTTTGCATTATGATGATGAGCTTATAAAACTTTTTTATGCAAATATGTGGATTGTTGATGCTACGGTAGATAATCCGTTGGAACTTCACTCATTTGTTAATGGTAGGCATTTTTCATGGACATTGGCGATATTTGTAATCACTTTAATGTGCTTAAATGATGGAGTGGTTAATGTGGATTGCACTCATTGGGATGATAGCATTTTCGGTGTTTCACTAGATGATGTGAAAACCTTTTTAGGAGTGTATCTCGAAGTGACATACTCGGCAATGCCGCCAAATTATCGGATTATATCTATTATTTGCTCCTATTGTGTTTGTGGAAAGGAAATAAAACTTCCGAGTAATCTCGAACTCTTTCTCACCTATAAGATTGTTCGAGGAGAAAGAGTAAATTATGGGGCAATTTTTGTGTATTGTTTGTCGGAATCTAGAAAGCTTACCAAGAAAAAATATACTTTGGGTAATTTGATTTGCCGACTTTTATACTTATCGGGATACCCGGAAAATGAAATGAATACCGAAATTCGTCACAATGATTTTGATAATGCCAACATTCTACAAATGGTAAGAATGCGACGACATTTACCACGGGTTCCTACCAAAGCCGCTAGGGGACGTGCCCGACATCAACAACAACCTCGGGATGATTTCTTTAATGATAATGAGGTTGAAAATATCGGAAGAGGTAATGTTGATGAACAAGAAGATGAGGAAGAAGTGAATGTGGGGAATGAAGAAGAGTAACAAGAAGAAGAGAATGTAGGAAATGAACAAGAAATTAGGGAGGAAGAAAATGAGGAAGGAGATGAAGACGAGTTGGATGTTGAAGATTTAAATCTCAAAGAGAGAATGGCCAAAGTGGAAAGAGAAACATTTAGAGATGTAGCCTCTCTTAGAAAAGAGCTCCGGGTTGTGAAAAAGGAAAATTCTAGTTTGAAAAAATCAATCGGCAAATTGAAGAAATTCATCAAGGACCTTATTCCCGGAACTTGCTTCTCCTCGGACGAGGAATGATGTTTCCCCACCCCTTTACTTTCTAGCATTTTCGTTGCTTTGTAGTTTTATGAACTTTTGTAAAACTCCTTTGGACTAATGAGATTTGCTTGTTTTCTTGAAAGGGTTAATATTACAAGTTGATAATGACTTGTGGGAGATCATGGTATTGATGGAGTATTGATGGTAAAAATACTCTAATTTAACATTATTTGATATTGGTATGAAGTACTTGATGGTAAAAGTGCTTCTTTTTAAATGCATTTGAGATGCTTTAATTATTTTGCTTAGATGGATATTTTGGGACATTTGTAATGTCTAATATGCATTGTTTGATGCTTGACATGTATCTCTTAATGGCTCTTTATTTTTGCTTGATGGCATTGGTAATGCCTTGATATCTCTTTGGCTAAATTATCTCAATTGGGTTGAAACCTTGAGAATTTACTTTGTTTATGCCTATTATTTGTTGGATACATGTTGAAAATTGCTTTTGGTGATGGTATGAACAACTTAGTTTGATTTCATTTACAAGGGCTATATATATCTTTTTCAAATTTTTGACGCCTTGTAAGTATTCGTTATAATGCTTCAATGAAATCTCATCACATACATGAATCTCTTATTTTCAATGTCTTAAAATCTTTTTGAGATCATGTTTTTGGCTAACTAATGAGCTTTTGAATTTCTTATGATACATTTCTCTAATTTTCCCTTGAATTCTAAGCTTAATTATTTCATGGTTGATAAAACGAATTGTTGGCGCACTTTGATAAACTTGAATGATGTTTTTATCATCCTAGCATTCTTTTTGATGATTCCAAAGGGGGAGAAATAGGAAATTGGCTCATTAGCTCAAAGAAGCTTATAAAAGCTTGTTATAAAAGCTATAAGCTATGGCTCATAAAAGCCATAAGTTGTGATTAATTTTTAGTCCAATTGTTGCTTGATGGACTTATATAATTGTTTAATGATGTTTTGTGATAGGGGGAGCTTATAAGCTCTTGAACAAATTGTAAAAGCTAAAGCTTTTAGCTTATGGATAATTGCTTTTATATTATTCTTGATATGCTTGTTGATAGTGGGAGCTTGTGCTTATTATTGAATATATTTACTCCCTACTTGGTTGCTTTTATAGTTTGGAAATTTTGGTTGCTTCCAAACGGTCAAAAGTTTTTTACCGGAAAATCATTTCTAAAATTGTTCTCCTATTTTATGTAAAAATTGTTTTGGTTTGTAATCATCAAAAAGGGGGAGATTGTTTGATACATGTTTTTATCTTAATTTTGATGATTTTGTTTTTACACCAAAACAATATTTTTAAAGGTTGTCCAAATACTACTAAATGATTTAAAACGGTTTTATATTCTCCTGAGTATTTCTTCAAGTTTAGTTTTAACAAAATTGGACAACACTTCAAATGATTTTATGTCTATAAGTTTTTACTTCAAAACAAGGTTCCTAAATGTTGTCTAAATACTCCCGATTGGTTTAAAATGTTTTACTATATTTTCGAGTATTTCTTGAATTTTATTTTCGATAAAAATTGGACAACATTTACCTCGAGGTCGACGGTCGCCGTATAGGGCAACCCACTGAAGATGAATTTGGAAACAAAAAATGAGACGGAAAAGAACTGCGCGGTCGGCCGATGGCCGACAGGCGATTGGTGACGCGTCGGCCAATCGACCGTCGGCCGTGCACAGGGAGTTCATTTGAGTTCTGAAACTTCTTGTCTTGGTTTTTACTTGAGGGGACCGGTCCTTGTAAGTCGACCGGCCGAAGACCCCTTGACCGATCGCCTACGTATTTTTCCCGTGTTACGTTTCAAACCTTTATTTACGTATGATTTGGTCGCCCGTGCTGACAAAAAAAATATGACCGTTTGACAATGATACATTTCCTTAAATTGTGGGATTGATTTCTAAATGCTATATTCTTGATTTTAATTGTATTTTTCAGATTTTCAATCCCCAAGAGAGTCTATGCTTGATCAATCATCTCCTATAAATAGAGGAAGTTTTGGAGCAACCAAACAACAATTGAGATACAACACAACAAGATACACTTCAAGCAAATATTTGTTCTTCATTGTTATTATTCTTGTTGTAAAATTTGCCTAGCTATTCACTTTCACATTCTTGAGGTCTAGGCTATTCTTGATTACACTTGCACTCTATTGTATTATCAATTATCGAGTTGTAATCTTGAATTTGTGGTTGTCATTCAAACACAAGATATCCTTGTGAGTGTTCTTGTGGTAAGAACACACTTAGGTGTAAAAAGATTGTGGTAATCTTCTTGTTGAGGTGTTGAAGAGTGTGGTGCTCTTCAAGGGTGAAGATTGTGGTAATCTTCACAAGGTGCCGTTTGAAGATTGTGGTAATCTCAAAGGTGGTGTTGAAGAAGAGTGTGGTGCTCTTCAAGGTGTTGGTGTAAGATTTTGTTGTAATAATTTTGGTAATTATTAATAAAATCTTTTTCTCTTTTCGAAACCCATCCCGAATATACTGGGGTGGTAGAGCACGTAGTCCCTAGGTGGGGTGAAGCTCTATAAACCGACGTGTGTTTTTTATATTCCGCACCTTTGTTATTATCTTTGAGCATTCGGTTCGAAAAAGAGGGCGAAATCGAAAAGATGGAGATAATCTATTCACCCCCCATCTAGATTATCGTAGCCTCTTGGACTTACAAGCATCGTAACTATGAATGTTGTTGCATACAAGGAAATTTCTTGTAATTTGTAAATTACATTCCTTATTTAATATTTTTGTAGAAACTTGATAGATTTATTAATATATCCTCATTAAAAAAATATTTGTTTCAACAATACAAGTTTAATATGAAAATACACGTTTCATAATTATATATAAATATTTATAAAGAGATAGAATGCGTGTGAGATAGAGATGGATCGACTCAGTATTAATATAAAGATAACCATAGATTGAGAGATAAATATAAACGAGCTTACATTTAAATTTATATCTTAAAATATAAATTTGATAGATAAATTTTTGTTTTATTTACCTTATATAAACATTATGCTTAAAATAAAGTATTAAATACAAACTCATTATAATAGATATTTATTATAAAATTAACAATAAAATTAAAATTAAATAAATAAATGTCCTTTCAAAAATAAATATACATGCAACGCTCGGGGCGAAATACTAGTTATATTAATTTTTAAAGTAACTTTAAATTAGAAAAAACTAAAATGGTAAATTTGTTTTATAATAGAAAAAATTGGGGAAAATTTCCTTACTAACAGAAAAGTTTGGGAGATTTTGTTACTATATATAATATTCCAACATCTTATGAAAATATTGTGTTTTATTAAAGTACTTTTATAAAAATTGAGAGAATTTTGTTAGCAACACATGTTCTTCTTGTGAATACAAACTGCTAATAATATGAATATTATTTATCTAATGAATATGTATCATATATTTATAAATGAAATAAAAAATGGAGTCGAAAATTTTAAACCTTCAATGCGGACCTAGCTCTTAGATTTGAGTAGAAAAAATTATATTAAAATATGCTCTGTGTGACCAAGTACATTTACTATATTTTCCAGCAATTAAGAAAATTTAATAAAATTTGCAAGTTTTAGAAAGAAGAATGTGATGAAATTGAATTTGGCAGATTTTATATTTACTTTCTTTGATTGTATTGTAATTCGTATTTGCCAAAAAACAGGTCCCCAAATCCCCCATAAATTCTCAAGGGGAGAATATTTCAATTACTGAAAACTCAAGGGGCTAAACGGAAATATCCTCGTGCCTATAAAACTCCAAGGAACCCTTCATTTTCCAGTCATCTCTCATTCCAGATTCCTCCGCCGCAGCCCAGCTTCTGTAAGTTTTTACCCAATCTCTCTCTCTCTCTCTCTCTCTCTCTCTCTCTCTCTCTCTCTCTCTCTCTCTCTCTCTCTCTCTGAATGTGTGTACACAGCACCTCGGCTTCTCGCTTTCATGTATATTTGATTTGATTATGGCAGTGCGATTTGTTTTTTTTCCAAGTTTAACTCAAGCTTGTAATTTTTTGTTTGACAGAATAAATCAGATTCAGATCCGCTCGTTATTAAGCAATGGCTGTCACTTTTCACGACCTCAGCTCAGCGGTTGGCCTCAAGAAGCTTGATGACTACCTTTTATCTCGCAGTTACATTACTGGGTGAGGTTAACTTTTTACTCTTATTGTTTTTCAGGTTTTCCCACAAATTTTAGTTACCTGACTGGAAATTATGGAATGGTTTCTATACTTTCATGGCTTGAATTTGGTACATCCGAAAGTATATATGTTGAATTGATAAAAAAGAGTCAGTATATGAAATGAATAATTGTTTACTCTTCAATAAATCAGATGATAAAAGCAATGGGAGAAACCATAAATGTACTAGATTCCTCGAAGATTTAACAAACTACCCAGCTACTGATCCTGTTTTAATTTGATTGTTCAAAGCTTAACTAATCACGTGGTGTGTGGTTTATGTAGGGATTCACACAATCAATTGTTTTTTCGCATTTCTCCTTGTTTCCAATAAATTTGCAAAATGGATCCAATTGTTTCGTCTGTAATGAATAGTTCACACCGACGAAATACACAAATGGAACTTTGCTAGTAATTTCATTTATTTCTCAAATCTAGTTTATATTATTATATAGAATTTGGGATAAATGGAAGAAAAAACTGTGCAGAAAAAATCACAAGAGAATGCCTAAAAATGGTCCTCGCTTACTTGGAGCCTCTCGTAAAAAACTTCTCACTTTTTTCAAGTTTGCTCTTATATTTGTAACTTTCTCTTGTGTACTATTTTGTATCGTGCAAGTGTATTCACTTGTGTAGTACATGTGTGCTAGATCCAATATGTTGGATCAATTTCTAGATTATAAATGCTTCATTCTGTTTTTTTGAAGCAAATAAATTAGACCTAATAGGATTGAAGATTAATTAATTATGGATTACTTAAATTCAACAATTGAAATATACTTAATAGGAATGGGAGTCCAATACTGGGGTGAAATAACTTACTGAATCTATCAATTAATTATACAAAAATTAAATTAATTTAGTAAATTAAATAATTGGATTATTTAGTTGGCCTTGCTGGAATTAATTGATGGTGATCCATTAAATTGAATGGGCCTTATGAATTAATTGGAGAATTAATTAATGAATTTTTTATTTTGATTTAAAAGACCAAACCTATTTTAATAAGCGCATTAGGGAGTCCCATCTTGCCAATCAAATAAATTGGAAGTTGGACCCAGTTAATTAATTGGATTTAATTGATTGATTTTTAACTTTAATACAAGTTTAAACGGTGTAACCCATATCAATAAGCCCGTTAGGAGAGCTCATCTTGCCAATTGGGGGAATTTGAAGATAGTACACTTGTGTAGTGTTTGTACTACACATGATAGCATACACTAGTACTGCACAAGATAGTGCACATTTACTATACTAGATAATGTATTAGTACTACACATGATAGAGTACATAAAAAGATAATACACATACTACACTAGATAGTTCATTTGTATTATACAAGTTGGTACACTTATACGATACTAGATAGTGCACAAGATAAATTATAAATAGAGAGGCTATCTTCTTGAAGAAAGTTTTTGAAGGCTCCAAATAAGAGAGATTGAAAGATTTTAAAGAAATCTTTGGGACATTCTCTTGTGATTTTCCCACACTTTTTTCCTTACATTTATCCAACATTTTATGCAAATTAGATTTGAAAAAAAATTGTTTATTTAAAGAAGTTCTATTTGTGTATCCTTGCCCTTTGGTGCGAACTATACTTTAAATTGTGGACTATTCTTTAGAGGTGAACACTTGTGTTCCTTTGGTGAACTTGTTGGGAATAAGGAGAAAGAATAAAAAATAATCGGGGGTGTTTTTGATTAACTAATAATTATTTTGTTAAATTTTTTTACTTAGTTGCGTTCACCCCACGGTATAGCAAACCTAATAGTAACAATGGTGTATGGTGTTTAAATTTGTGTTTGTGGGCTAACACAAATAGAATGCATTGTGTTTCAAGTCTTTATCCCTTGTTTCAGGTATCAAGCTTCAAAAGATGATCTCACTGTTCATGCTGCCCTCTCAAAGCCTCCATCATCTGACTATGTGAACGTGTCACGGTGGTATAACCACATTGAAGCGTTGTTGAGGATTTCGTATGTCCTTCCTACTTTAAATTGTGAATCTCAGAATATGGAAGATGCTGGATTGCTTATTTATTTGAGTATATATTTATTTTCTTTTTTGCAGTGGAGTTTCTGGTGAAGGAAGTGGTGTAACCATTGAGGGATCAGCTGCGACCCCTCCTGCTGCTGACAGCAAGGCAAGATATAAGAATATAAACTCTGTTTAATATTATCTCAATTTCTGATAACGGAAATTGTCTGTAGTGAGCCCCTCTTAATAAATAGCTTATACTTATCCACTTAATGAATTTCAATGTCATATTCAGTTGAATGACCATATTTTGATATGAAATATGGATTTCAGGCCTCCGTTGCTGAGGATGACGATGATGATGTGGATTTGTTCGGTGAGGAGACTGAGGAAGAGAAGAAGGCTGCTGAAGAACGTGCTGCAGCTGTGAAGGCTTCTTCAAAGAAGAAAGAGTGTTAGTTCTTTATTATTCTGTGCACGGAATGAATTTCCTCTTATTTATGCATATCAATAATCCTGCATCGATTACTTGAAATATTGTTTGTAATATTAAGATGGATAATTATTAGGGATAACTACTAAAAGCCCCTGAGGTTTGGGCTAACTACAAAAAAACCCAAGGGTTTTTGAAAATTACAAAAATCTCCTTGATGTTTGATTCTCTCATATTTTTCCCCGTCATGAGCAAAAAAAAATTCAAAAGCCCCCTTGACTTTTATAGAAATATACAGCCCCACCTTAAATTTAAGACAAAATCAAACCTTAATGGTGTTTTTGTAGTTTTTAAAACCTCTGTTTTTTTTGTAATTAGAGTATTAGACCAAAATATCAGTTTTTTTTTTAATTAGACCTAAATTTTATATTTCCTATTTGTTATGGGGCAAGAATATATTTCATTGACAGCATATATTTTTCGTCTTTAGTAGCAATAACTTTATCGTTGGGACCGTATTGATGTTTTTTTCGTTTCTTTTCAGCTGGGAAGTCATCTATCGTGTTGGATGTAAAACCATGGGATGATGAGACTGATATGAAAAAGCTTGAGGAAGCAGTTAGAAGTGTGCAGATGGAAGGTCTCCTTTGGGGAGCATGTAAGCTTTTTACTTCTTAATAACCAATATCTGCTGTTAGATTTTGCATGACTAGGCTAACATTTCTTAGTAATGCTTGCCTTCTTTATCTTTATGTCGTGTACATGATATTTCACCCACTCAATGTTTTGGCCGAACTTGTTTAAAGTATCTTATAAGCTACTACATCTTGTACTATAAGATGTAAGTATCTTATTTTAAAAATAAGTTGAAGTTTTTGGATAAAATAAGATGATGGAGCTTATACGGTGTTAGTAATGGCAAATTTATAATTGAAATTGAAGGACATTGTTAAAATAAGATCTTATTTTGAAATTATACTGAGGTCCCCACCTTTTTTAAGAACTTATAAGCTCCTAATATCATATTTTGATAGCTTAATTTTTTTTTTCTTTTTTTCAAAATTTCTAAAGAACTTGTAAGCTGTTTTGAAGAACTTATAAGCTCCGCCATACACCATCTTATTCATACCGGAATCATGGCAATTAACGAATTATGGTGTTTACAGCTAAACTTGTCCCTGTTGGATATGGTATCAAGAAGCTGCAGATTATGATCACCATTGTGGATGACTTGTGCTCAGTTGATACCCTCATTGAGGATTATCTTACAGCTGAACCAATAAATGAATATGTCCAGAGTGTCGATATTGTCGCATTCAACAAAATATGTAAGTATTTCTTGTCATACTGTTTTCTTTTTCTTGAATGTTCTTTTGCTACTTGCATATATGATACAGCAATTTGCAAGTTTATTATAAAGCAACTCTTTGTTAACAGAACTTTCAACTATGTCAACAAAAAACCTCATAAAAGCATATGCCCCCGTGACCCGTGTTATGTTCTCTATCTTGACATGTCCATGTTTGCTTGTTAAGTGGTTTAATGTTCAACACTGAGGTTTTTACGCTAATTACAAAAAACTCCAGTTGTCTTTCAAAAATACAAATGCACCCAATTCAGGTTTGTATTTTCCTAAAAAATGAGGGTGCAATTTGTAAAACTGAAACAAATTGTTAAGGGGTGTTTGTAATTTTGAAAGATAAATATGGTTTTTTGTAATTTGGATAAACCTCCGTCGTAGTTTTTGTAATTAAACCATATAATTTTTTTTCTTTTCCTAAATTTTCCTTTGAAATTTTGTTGCAGAATTTGCATGGTTCAATATATAACTGCGGAGATTCGTGGAATGGAGTTGTTTTGTTACTTTGTTATCGTGTTAATTTCCTTTGTATGGCTAATTTTCTTACTTTAGATGTTTGGGAATGATAAATTATCATACTTTCTCAAGAATGAAACTTATTTTTTTAGTATCTATCTTAATATAATTAATATCACGTTATAGTTTTTAATCTGCAATTTTTTTTATCATTGTATTCTTCGTTTAAAAATGACAGTTAAAAGACCACTGTAAATGCATTAAAATTAGTTGAAATTCTAATAAACTGCAGTACAATATGTATTTCAGTTATAAATACCCTGATAAACTTGAACAGAAGATTGCAATTTACAAGGAGTATAAAGCCTTTGTTAGCAATGAGACCGAATATCAAGGGCAATTTTGTAATTTACCCTTTATTTAATGTGATTTTCAGATGAAAACTGATCCTTTTTATTTCTTCCAAAAGTATAGATAAATTGTGTTGTCGTATTACTAATAAATTTTGGAAAAAAAAAGTTATTTTCACTCTTGGACCTCCAATAATCAAATTTATTTATTGGGCATCGTGTGATCTTAAATCTGCGCCATGATAATAAAGTTCTGCCTAAACTTCCATTAAATTACTTGCCAATAGATGAGCTTATTTTTATTTTTTCTTTCCAAGAAAACATATAACTTTATTAATATATTTCGGTCATCTAAAAAATAAGAACATATGAATAGAGAGATTTCGTTTTCGTATTCTATAATTGAATGTGTGCTTGCATTAATTAATTTGGTGACTAGTTATATTTGCCATACAAAATAGCGGATGAGATCGTCTATTCCAAAACCGTGTTTCATCTCCTATTCCAACCGTGTGGATGATTGACACGTGTATTACACTTACGTTCAAAACTACGCCCTGCCTCCTTTCAATTTCTGTCCCTTCGAATATTTTTTGAATTTTAAGTTTGATATTTTATATTTATGAATCTGTCGACATGATATATGTATATGAAGTATGAACAAGTATATGTTACATATAAACTCACATAAAAATAAAAATACAGTTTTTATTAAAAACTATAATATATGTGTGTTTTTTAATAATTAAAACACACATATATGAATTTGTAAATAGTTATTTCTTTGAGATTTATCCCATTTCCCCAACCAGTACTCCCAACTTATTGAAAAAAAGATTGTGAATAGTTATGTCATTGTTGACAATATAAATAGATGACATTCTTTTTTGGGAAAATAAGATTTTTAGTCCTGTAAGTTGGACATGTTTTAGAATTAGTCCTCTAAATTGTCACATTCATTTTTTAGTCCTTTAACTTTCAAATTTCTAGATATTCAGTCCTTTAACTTAACAATTTTATTTTTGGTCCTATAACGTAACATATTTCAGAAATTTGGTCCTATAACTTAACATATTTTAGAAATTTGGTCCTATAACTTAACATATTTTAGAAATTTGGTCCTGTAACCTTTTTTTAGGGGAATTTAGTAATATAACTTAACAATAGTTAAATTTAATTAATTTATTAAAAGGTTATTTCTAAATTAATTTTATTTTTAAAATCGAATGATTTTAATTAACAATTAATTTTTTAAAAAATAATTAATCATTTTTTAATTTAATTAATTTTTTAAAAAAATATTTAAGCATTAATTGTTTAAACCTTCCGAATTAAATGCATCTTGTACAAAGATGTCTACTGATTACATTTCTTGGAGATAATTATCCTCACCAAAGGTTAATTCCATAAATATGACAAATTATTCTTAAGTTACTAATTTGATGTAATTATTTTAATTTTCCTAGAATTCATTTATTATTTTAGAAATTTCTATTTATTCAAACTTTTTATTAATCAAACTAATTTAATTTTAATTATTTTTATAATTTAATTAGTTTCCAAACATTGAAATTTAATTATTTTATATTTGGTCCTATAAAATAGTTAAATTTAACTATTGCTAAGTTATAGGACTAAATTTCTAAAATATATTAAGTTATAGGACCAAATTTCTGAAATATGTTAAGTTTTAGGACCAAAAATAAAATTGTTAAGTTAAAGGACTGAATATCTAGAAATTTGAAAGTTAAAGGACTAAAAAATGAATGTGACAATTTAGAGGACTAATTCTAAAACATGTCCAACTTACAGGACTAAAAATCTTATTTTCCCTTCTTTTTTCAAGAAAATAATTTCTACGTGTTCTTAGATTATAAAATACTAAAATAGGTGTCGAGGTCTAATTGATCCAATTTAGGGAGTATTTTCAAACACTTATGTTTTTTTTTAAGAAGTGGTTTATTGTAGTGGAATCAAAAGTAGTTGACAATGAAAAATTAGTAATGTTTGCAAGAAAACGAAAGCTGGAAAAATCAGTTGAAGTGTTTGGGAGAAACACACTTACGAAAATAGTTTTTAGATAGAAATACAAAAACAACTTTGCGTTAATATATATGGGTGTTTAGGAGGAGAAATGACAATGTTAGATTATGATAATTTTTTTTTTTCAAAATCAGAAACACCTTACCCCAACTTCTAGATTTTAATTAAATGACGCAAACCAAAAAAAAAAATGCAAAAAATAAAAGATAAAAGCTAGCATTTACAAACATTAAAAAAATAATTTTCATTTTTAGCTAAAAATTGAGAATCAGATTTTTTAATGTTTGCAAACACTTTCTTACCGTATTTTGAGTGGGAACTGTGAACTACGTTTTAAATATGAACTTGTGTCACGACCGCTTATAGGCTCGGCGCAGTGTGGGCAATTGTGTTCCTAAGAGATACCTCTGTCGTAAAAGAAAAAAAAAAGCTCAAAGATAGCAACTTTGAAGTATATTATATATCCACCCTATAAACTTTTTGTTAGGAATTCGGGGGCCAATTCTTTAAAGTTTGCAGTGAGTGTTGTTCAGAGTGTTGGCAACACCTCTAGGTGTCACCCAACGGAAACTTGTGTTTTTCAGATTATTTGTTTATTTTTTCAATTATAAAAAATAAACAAAGCATAAAAATAAGATTGAACACATGATATAAAAATTTGCACAAGTATAAAAATACTTGTGCGGCGCCACTAAGGCAAAAACAATGAAATAGAATGTTGATTACACAAAATAAAGAACAAGACAAAGACTTCTCTATTGTGCTTGATCTTTCTACCCAACCTTCTACCGTAAACAGGAGAGAACAACTATAACCTATCCCAGATTACAAATCGTCTCTCAAAACTACCAAGAAGAACCAACTTTCATGAGGTGTTGTAAAAGGTGATGTCAACACCTATCGAACACACTAGGCACCTCTCCCTCTTCTTGTGAAAAACTTGGATTCTTTTGTGAAAACCTCTGGTTCGAAGCTCTGGAATCCGTCAAAGTAAGAGAACTACTTGAACCTATCCCAAATTACAAGTCGTCTCTCAAAACTACCAAGAAGAATCAACTTTCAAGAGGTGTTGTAAAAGGTGATGTCAACACCTATCGAACACACTAGGCACCTCTCCCTCTTCTTGTGAAAAAACGGTGGACTCTCTTTAATTTTATGATTTATGTGCTCTGAATTCACAATAAATTCGTGCAGCTCCATTCCTTTTTATAGATCAGCCATACCCCTACAAAATAGGTCATGAAACCAACTTTCAAGTTAAGGGGTTAGTGGGGAGATTGAAGGATGGTGGTTCCTTGAAAGTAGGACTAAATCCCTACTATCTCTCAACTCCTAAATTGACTAATCTGTATCTCTAATCGACGAATTTGGGCCTGCAAAATTATTAGTATATTTTGTTCTAGAAATAGGCAAAATAATAAGATAAAAACAATTTTAAATTATTAGAGTCTTGACTCAATAGGTCAACTCTAACAATCTCCCCCTTTTTGCCAATTTCTAAACAAAACTTGCACAAAAACTCAAGACAAAAAAATGCCCAAAAATAGCCAGACTCAAATAGGCACAAGGAAAATAATCCGTGCAAAAAGATCACAAAAAGCAGTTCAAATAAGTGCTCCCCCTAAATGACATACTATCATCCTAAGAGAAAGAACAAACACAAGAACCAAGAAAAAATCATTGTTCAGTACAATCATTCCAATAAAAAAAATCCAGCCAATACCATCCTCAGAATACAGGGGACTGATCACAGGCTTCAGTTCTAGGAGTGTTGCCACCAGTGTTGGCAACACCTTCATCAACACTTTCGGTACCACCCTGTTCTCCCCCTGCTCTTCTTCTCCTATTTGCTCCTCAGACCCCACTACTTCAAATCCAGTTCCCACCTCACTAGCTTTGTGCCACTTTCTCCCCCTTTTTGGGCAGAAATCAATCTACTCGTTTCATCCCGAATACAAGTAAAAATCTTTATTGAGCAATGACATATTACAAGTGAATTTCAAGTAAGTGAAGAGGAACTTGGACAAATTGCTGTGAGGCAAGGGGTGTGCCAGTAGGTGTGGCAACACCTCCCACCTCACCTATGGGAAGATCACGAATATGGGGGCCCTTAAGAAGGTCAGACTTTATAGGAATAGGGAGTGACAAAGGAGTTAAGGTTTCTTGTTCTTTTAGGTCTATGCCTTGGGCTTCAATAATTGAGAAAATGAGGGAAGGAAATAAGAGGATCAAAAATCTGGAAAATAAATGATGTTACAAACACTTGAAATAAATCACAGTATTTATAAGCAATATAAAGACCATAAATAACTACCCAATAAGTGCAGATATTAAACTCCCCCTCAATTCAACTCACTAACATTAAGTCCTTAAAATTTAGGATAATGGAGAGAAAAAGATTAACCACCACACGTAACCGCTGAAAATCAGTCTATAGGGACAAATCCACTAAATCAAATCCTGATTATGCCTAAAAAGAAAAAAGAAAGGGAAAAAAACGAAAATAGGAAAAAAAATGCAGACACACAAAAGCTGAAAAAATACCACAAGGTGTTCACAGAGAGTGTTGGCCACATCTGGCTAAACACTCCCTAGTCTTCATCAAGAACAATTTTCAGGGCCATACTCAGATCTTTTTAATGGTATTTCCTTGCACGAATTCAACCAAATTCAACTGATATATACACATTTTTATGTATTTTTCTCTTCTTTTTTTTTCAACATACACACTTTGTGTAATTGTTTTTTTTTGTATACACATTTTTTGTGTAATTTTCTCCCTTTTTTTTACTAGTACATTAAGGCTCTTAATTAACAAGTCATTGTTTCACATGGAACATGATCACAGAATTGTGAAAGATTCCTCAACTACTTTAATGACTATAATCAGTGGAGCCAAGCTCATGTTTGAAAAACGTTACAATTTTCGCATGGGGCATGATCATACAAGAGATGAAAGACCAAAATTTGCACAAGTATAAAAATACTTGTGCGGCGCCACTAAGGCAAAAACAATGAAATAGAATGTTGATTACACAAAATAAAGAACAAGACAAAGACTTCTCTATTGTGCTTGATCTTTCTACTCAACCTTCTGCCGTAAACATGAGAGAACAACTATAACCTATCCCAGATTACAAATCGTCTCTCAAAACTACCAAGAAGAACCAACTTTCAAGAGGTGTTGTAAAAGGTGATGTCAACACCTATCGAACACACTAGGCACCTCTCCCTCTTCTTGTGAAAAACTTGGATTCTTTTGTGAAAACCTCTGGTTCGAAGCTCTGGAATCCGTCAAAGTAAGAGAACTACTTGAACCTATCCCAAATTACAAGTCGTCTCTCAAAACTACCAAGAAGAATCAACTTTCAAGAGGTGTTGTAAAAGGTGATGTCAACACCTATCGAACACACTAGGCACCTCTCCCTTTTCTTGTGAAAAACGGTGGACTCTCTTTAATTTTATGATTTCTGTGCTCTGAATTCACAATAAATTCGTGCAGCTCCATTCCTTTTTATAGATCAGCCATACCCCTACAAAATTGGTCATGAAACCAACTTTCAAGTTAAGGGGTTAGTAGGGAGATTGAGGGATGGTGGTTCCTTGAAAGTAGAACTTAATCCCTACTATCTCTCAACTCCCAAATTGACTAATCTGTATCTCTAATCGACGAATTTTGGCCTGCAAAATTATTAGTATATTTCGTTCTAGAAATAGGCAAAATAATAAGATAAAAACAATTTTAAATTATTAGAGTTTTGACTCAAATAGGTCAACTCTAACACTTTTGACATGTTTTAATTTTTAAAAGATCATCAAAGCAAGCGGTTTTGGATATATAATCCGAAGTCAAACCAACTTCTCATTGATGCCAAACATAGATAGAGAAATTCTTGGCGTGTCTAGATTTTTTTTATTTTCGCCTCAATGGCTTACTGTAAGAGGCACATAACTCATTTTCGATTTAAATAATCTCAAAAGCAAAACTTACTACTATTACAACCACTGTCCCGAAAGTCAATTGGTATAGAAATTAAGCATTTAATTATAAGTAATACTCTTATATATTGCCAAGACTATAGATCTTTATATTGTATTGTGATCAAACTATTAAATGTCTGAATTAACTTCTTATATCCATAATCCATTGACAATTTCAATTCTTAATATTTGTCACACTTCATTTGTAACTCTATTAGCATATTGAATTACATAAAGCCAGCAAATCTATAATTTTCCAAATAAAAATTACATTAAATGACACAACAAATACTATGATCCAACAATTTCATAATATCATTAATAAACAAATTAACTAGCTAGTTCAACGACACTACAACAATTTAATCGGAATATCCGTTGTCTTCTAGAATAACCAATCTGTTATAGTAGATGCACTACAAGAAATTGAAATTTCACCGACGGAAAAATCCGTCGGTAAACCCATCTTATCGACGGATCCGCGACGGATTTTCTGTCGGTAAAACGCTTGTCGGTAAAAATTTGCCGACAGAATAAATAATCCGTCAGTTCATTAAATCATTATTTTTGTAAAATTATTATTTTTTATTCTACACGAGACTTTATTTAGGTTCATTAAATCACAAATTATTGAAAATAGTTAATTTGGACGACCTTAAAGTATAATTATTTTCTTTTGGCCATATATATATAATTAATCCAAATAAATTTGGACAATATTGTATTTGATTTTACTCAATTTATTACAATCTAGAAGTGAAATTCACATTTTAGTTTGGTCTTACTATTAGTTTTATTTTTTTAATTTTATTTTTTTTATCAGAATCCGTCGCTAATCTCTCGGTGTCAATCCGTAATTACCAACGAGAAAATTCCGTCGTTGATAACGACGGATAAATCCGTCGGCCATTGCCGATAGAACATGTCTGTCGGTAAATAACGATAAAAATATCCGTCGGTAACTATTTGGTCGGGATTTCGTCGCAGATCTGTCGGGAAATTTGGCGGTAGAATTTTTCGGGAACTTTACCTTCGGATTAACGAGAGACTATTGCCCGTCGTTATATTCCGTCGGTGATCCGTTGGTGTTTCGTCGGTATTTTTGTAAATGTGTATCCGTTGGTAATCTGTCGCTAATCCGTTGGTAAACAACGATAGAATAATTCCGTCGGTATTTTCCCTCGGTTAAAAATCAATTTATTGTAGTGATGGTATTGCAAAAGACCACTCTAATAGACAACATTTTCATACCATTGACAACGGTCATGTAACGAACAACAACCGTTATCTTTAATTTTGAAAGACAACGTTTGGGACTATGATTAAGAACTATTTTCGATTTTTTTCATGATAAATTCACAATATATTGTTGGCGACAACGGTTTATAATCTTTGTAATAATTCCAACGATTATTCTGAACGTTGTATTGTCCTTTATGTCATCCCTTCTACTATGATTTTTGTCCAACGTATTTATGTTAATTTTTTTTTAGACGATGACTTTTAACAATTATTTTTGTACAAAATCTACAATGAATTTTTCTATTGTCCAATTTTCCATTTTTTTTTCCTGGAACTTGTTTACATAAATAACTAAATATACTTAATATTAATGACATTAATCCATTCACTTAATAATACAATACATCAATTTAAAATTCAAATACAAATTCATTGCAAATGTTGTATATCCCTGAATACAACTTATCCAAATACGAAAACCATAACAATTCTAGTTGACCAATTAATAAAAGAAAACCAAGATCCACACCAAGTCGCTACAGATTGGACTAAAAAACTAGCATACTAAACTTAAGCAAAATGAGAACCAATAATGACGATCACCAAAATCAAGAACAATATTGATCGGTTCTCTCTGTAGCTTCATTGCATGCTCTTCCCAATTAACAAATCAAATAATTAAAAAAGAGTTGGAAATAAAATGTAAATGTGACTTCATATGCACATGAAAATGTCAAGATACATGACCGAGTACCAAATACTTTCCAATGAATTTCCCAATAAACAAGTAAGCTACGATCCAAAACACCAAACAAAATACATTTGTGAAAATTTACCAGGGTGCTTGGTATTGAAAGCATGCATATTACCTTTCCATAGGGACCATAGATTTCAGATTCAAACTCTCATGTAGTGAACATACATTCTGTACCAATTCTCTCATGTTTAACAATTAACATAACAACTACATTTCAACTTTTCTACTCCATAAGTAGGCTTTGATTTGACTTCTGAAACAAGGTACTCCAAAAATAGCCACATATTACCCCCACTGGTGAACCCTAACTTTGCATTGAACCCATCGGCCTTGTATGTTGGATTTGGGCCTGCAAAAGTATAAAAATACTTGTGCGGCGCCACTAAGGCAAAAACAATGAAATAGAATGTTGATTACACAAAATAAAGAACAAGACAAAGACTTCTCTATTGTGCTTGATCTTTCTACTCAACCTTCTCGTAAACATGAGAGAACAACTATAACCTATCCCCGGATTACAAATCGTCTCTCAAAACTACCAAGAAGAACCAACTTTCAAGAGGTGTTGTAAAAGGTGATGTCAACACCTATCGAACACACTAGGCACCTCTCCCTTCTTGTGAAAACTTGGATTCTTTTGTGAAAACCTGCGGTTCAAGCTCGGAATCCGTCAAAGTAAGAGAACTACTTGAACCTATCCCAAATTACAAGTCGTCTCTCAAAACTACCAAGAAGAATCAACTTTCAAGAGGTGTTGTAAAAGGTGATGTCAACACCTATCGAACACACTAGGCACCTCTCCTTTTCTTGTGAAAAACGGTGGACTCTCTTTAATTTTATGATTTACGTATCAATTCACAATAAATTCGTGCACTCCATTCCTTTTTATAGATCAGCCATACCCCTACAAAATTGGTCATGAAACCAACTTTCAAGTTAAGGGTTAGTAAGCGAGATTGAGGATGGTGGTTCCTGAAAGTAGAACTTAATCCCTACTATCTCTCAACTCCCAAATTGACTAATCTGTATCTCTAATCGACGAATTTTGGCCTGCAAAATTATTAGTATATTTCGTTCTAGAAATAGGCAAAATAATAAGATAAAAACAATTTTAAATTATTAGAGTTTTGACTCAAATAGGTCAACTCTAACACTTTTGACATGTTTTAATTTTTAAAAGATCATCAAAGCAAGCGGTTTTGGATATATAATCCGAAGTCAAACCAACTTCTCATTGATGCCAAACATAGATAGAGAAATTCTTGGCGTGTCTAGATTTTTTTTATTTTCGCCTCAATGGCTTACTGTAAGAGGCACATAACTCATTTTCGATTTAAATAATCTCAAAAGCAAAACTTACTACTATTACAACCACTGTCCCGAAAGTCAATTGGTATAGAAATTAAGCATTTAATTATAAGTAATACTCTTATATATTGCCAAGACTATAGATCTTTATATTGTATTGTGATCAAACTATTAAATGTCTGAATTAACTTCTTATATCCATAATCCATTGACAATTTCAATTCTTAATATTTGTCACACTTCATTTGTAACTCTATTAGCATATTGAATTACATAAAGCCAGCAAATCTATAATTTTCCAAATAAAAATTACATTAAATGACACAACAAATACTATGATCCAACAATTTCATAATATCATTAATAAACAAATTAACTAGCTAGTTCAACGACACTACAACAATTTAACTGGAATATCCGTTGTCTTCTAGAATAACCAACTGTTATAGTAGATGCACTACAAGAAATTGAAATTTCACCGACGGAAAAATCCGTCGGTAAACCCATCTTATCGACGGATCCGCGACGGATTTTCTGTCGGTAAAACGCTTGTCGGTAAAAATTTGCCGACAGAATAAATAATCCGTCAGTTCATTAAATCATTATTTTTGTAAAATTATTATTTTTTATTCTACACGAGACTTTATTTAGGTTCATTAAATCACAAATTATTGAAAATAGTTAATTTGGACGACCTTAAAGTATAATTATTTTCTTTTGGCCATATATATATAATTAATCCAAATAAATTTGGACAATATTGTATTTGATTTTACTCAATTTATTACAATCTAGAAGTGAAATTCACATTTTAGTTTGGTCTTACTATTAGTTTTATTTTTTTAATTTTATTTTTTTTATCAGAATCCGTCGCTAATCTCTCGGTAATCCGTCGGTAATTACCAACAGAAAATTCCGTCGTTGATAACGACGGATAAATCCGTCGGCCATTGCCGATAGAACATGTCTGTCGGTAAATAACGATAAAAATATCCGTCGGTAACTATTTGGTCGGGATTTCGTCGCAGATCTGTCGGGAAATTTGGCGGTAGAATTTTTCGGGAACTTTACCTTCGGATTAACGAGAGACTATTGCCCGTCGTTATATTCCGTCGGTGATCCGTTGGTGTTTCGTCGGTATTTTTGTAAATGTGTATCCGTTGGTAATCTGTCGCTAATCCGTTGGTAAACAACGATAGAATAATTCCGTCGGTATTTTCCCTCGGTTAAAAATCAATTTATTGTAGTGATGGTATTGCAAAAGACCACTCTAATAGACAACATTTTCATACCATTGACAACGGTCATGTAACGAACAACAACCGTTATCTTTAATTTTGAAAGACAACGTTTGGGACTATGATTAAGAACTATTTTCGATTTTTTTCATGATAAATTCACAATATATTGTTGGCGACAACGGTTTATAATCTTTGTAATAATTCCAACGATTATTCTGAACGTTGTATTGTCCTTTATGTCATCCCTTCTACTATGATTTTTGTCCAACGTATTTATGTTAATTTTTTTAGACGATGACTTTTAACAATTATTTTTGTACAAAATCTACAATGAATTTTTCTATTGTCCAATTTTCCATTTTTTTTCCTGGAACTTGTTTACATAAATAACTAAATATACTTAATATTAATGACATTAATCCATTCACTTAATAATACAATACATCAATTTAAAATTCAAATACAAATTCATTGCAAATGTTGTATATCCCTGAATACAACTTATCCAAATACGAAAACCATAACAATTCTAGTTGACCAATTAATAAAAGAAAACCAAGATCCACACCAAGTCGCTACAGATTGGACTAAAAAACTAGCATACTAAACTTAAGCAAAATGAGAACCAATAATGACGATCACCAAAATCAAGAACAATATTGATCGGTTCTCTCTGTAGCTTCATTGCATGCTCTTCCCAATTAACAAATCAAATAATTAAAAAAAGAGTTGGAAATAAAATGTAAATGTGACTTCATATGCACATGAAAATGTCAAGATACATGACCGAGTACCAAATACTTTCCAATGAATTTCCCAATAAACAAGTAAGCTACGATCCAAAACACCAAACAAAATACATTTGTGAAAATTTACCAGGGTGCTTGGTATTGAAAGCATGCATATTACCTTTCCATAGGGACCATAGATTTCAGATTCAAACTCTCATGTAGTGAACATACATTCTGTACCAATTCTCTCATGTTTAACAATTAACATAACAACTACATTTCAACTTTTCTACTCCATAAGTAGGCTTTGATTTGACTTCTGAAACAAGGTACTCCAAAAATAGCCACATATTACCCCCACTGGTGAACCCTAACTTTGCATTGAACCCATCGGCCTTGTATGGGAGAAGCTTCAAACGTCTCACAAAGAGAGACGTACCTTCTTTACTTGCTCGGCTTTGTGAGACGTTTGAAGCTTCTCCCATGCATCCTTGACGGTAGTTGCACTTGAAATCTTTTCGAAACCATCATCATCCAAAGCTTGGTAGATGAGATAGAGAACTTTCTTATCTCTCTTTCTTGAATCTTTTAAATTGTCCTTTTGAGTTTGGGATAGTGTAGTCTCGTCTTGTGGCTCGACATATCATTTTTCTACAATATCCCAAACTTCATGTGCACCCAAAAGAGCCTTCATCTTGATACTCCAATTATCATAGTTGCTTGTGTTGAGCATAGGGACTTGAAAGGAAGACACACCGTTTGCCATGTTTTTATGTAAACCACGAGTGATCTTGTGGCTCTGAAGAAAAAGGGGTTATTTTGAAATTGGAAGTTGGAAAAGGGACTATTTTTATTTGTAGGAGGAGGTTATTTATGCTAAGAAATGTAGGAGAGTTTTTGGTGGAGAAATATTTGCTTGTATTGATTCTTCTCAAATTTGGGTTGTTACAAAATGATCAAGATACCCCTATTTATACTAGTACAACTTCCTAACCAATGTCTAGTATTTATCTGATCTAATTGCTATAATTCATCTACTAGAATCATCCTCCAAAATATCTACTTTCCTAGAATATTCTACAAGCTTTCTTATCAATAATATCTAAGATATTTCCATAAGACTTTTCTAGATACATTCTAGAACTTGGGCCATTTGGGCTTTGGCTCTTACTTTTCCTTTTATCTCAAAACTATTCTTCCAAGCCCAATATAAATTGGACTCAAATCAAGTTTAAAATCCAACACAGTGAACACTACAAGAAAAAATTTAATTTACCTACAGAAAAATTGTAGGTAAGTATTAACATAATTGTAAAGTATAGATAAAATTGTTATAGGTAAATATTTACCAACAAATTAAATTTAAAAGTGTCGGTATTTACCTACAGTATTTTTTTTGATAAATTTAAAAACTGTCGATAATTTATCGATATTTAAATATTCTGTTGGTAACTGTGTTATTACTATAACAAAATTATATTTATCAGTAAATTAATTATGTCCTAATTGGAATTTTCTTGTAATATTCATGCAAGTCAGTTATGCATCATTGTGCTTTACCTGATACGTTGAGTAGATCAATAGACAAATTAATATTTTTCCTTCTGTTAAGTAGATTAATTAGTGCCTTTAAAAAATCACAGAAAAAAATAAAAGATGATTTCAACATGTCAAAACTCCAAACTGTTTCTGATCTGGATTATATATAACAAAACATTTTAAATAAAAAAAAATCATCACGTGCAATCTAAGACACTAATTGATTATAATAATATTCTTTAATGTTAAATCAATGTCGACATATCTTTAGTCTTTACATATGATCAAATATAGTCAAAAGAGAAGAACGACTTATATATTCTCCTATAATTAATTTTAAAGTTTAGGTATATGTATTTATATATACACCAAAAATACAATATTGTTCATTAACTTATTTCTAAATTTGGAAACTTATTTCTAATATTCAAGCTAGCAAGTCAATTATGCATCCACAATTATGGATGTTGTGCTTTACCTGATATGTTGAATCGAAGTTGAGTAGATAAATAGACAAATTAAAGTTGATTTAAACATGTCAAAATGATAACAAAAACATTAATTTTAAAAGTAATAAAAAAAATCAACACATGCAATGTCAGAGACTTGATTCAATTATAATAATATTCTTTAATGTTAATTTAATGTGCGTCGACATATATAATAATATTAATTTAATGTTAAGTCAAAAGAGATGAACGACTTATATACATGTTCTCCTATAATTAATTTTAAAGTTTAGGTATATGGATTTATATATACACCAAAAATACAATTTATTATTTGGCATGCTACAATGCGCAAAAATATTGATTATATTTCTCATTCACTTTTCACTTTTCGAGTCATAAAATATGGGAAGCGTGCTTCATGCATGCACTTAGCTTAATTGGGGAAAAAAAGAAGAGATATTTGCTTTTTAGTCACTTGTCTCCATTTGAATCTCATTTTAAACTTGCTTAGATGCAAACTAAAAAATAATAAACTTTTACATATGCTTTTCCTTAATTTTAGCTCCAAATAGTACTTTATGGTTGATGCATTTTCAATTTTCATGTGTACGCACGGATTGCAAAATTCGTGTAACTTAGGGGTAAGAAATTAACTTGGTGCTTAAACTTGAAATTTTGATACAACACGTGATATTTTTGGCAAATTTTCAAAATTCCGGTTAAAATTGGAATGAAATTGGGCAATTTATTACTTGCAGAACTAAATCAAAATTTTGAGTTTAAGGAGGACTAATTTTATCATCCTCTAAGTTTACATGACTAATTTTGCTTTTGTAGTTATGCTGGTATGCACCCCATCTCAAATGATCCTTGATAGAGCATTTTAGCATGATGATACATGTAAAGTATATATAAATTCACTTGTTCAAAAGTATGCCAGTTTACCTATAATAATATAAGCATATAATATCTATATACGCATATTTACATGAAATATAAAGGTATTATATATTACTTTTAGTCGATAAAATAATGTAACTAAAAAAAAAAAAGCGATATTTTGAGAGAAACTTTGGAGTTAAAGATGAAACTCTCTTTTTAAATCATAATTACCAAATTATACCCGCTTAATTGAAAATAACTATTCCGAATAGTTGAATGAGGTAAACATATTTTTCAATTTATAATGTGAATATATAAACTATCATCGAGCTTTTCCATCCCATTTGTCAAAATCTTTCCACGACATTTATTTCTTTCAATTGGGATCCTCTATTCCATTTAGAGGGAGTTTGGCTAAACTTATTTAAAAAATCATACAAATTCATACGTCTTATTGTTGGAAATTTACCACTCAAAATACATAATTTTATTGACCACTCAAATATTACAAGACACACCTCACCACAACTTCACTCAAACTCAAATATTACTTAGAAGTTTTGCTTCTCACTCACTTGTTTTTCTTTCTTAACTTGATACAAAATGAACCAACAACACCACCTATTTATACTAAAACTTCATCTAAATCAATGGCTAAGATTGATTATCACCAACCTTAATCCAATGGTCATATTTTATTTCCATCTACCACATTCACCTACCATACCAACAACTTAAAATCAACTACAAAACTCAACTACCACAATTAATTATAAAATAAGTTTATATAATTCAACACTCCCCTTTAAACTTATTTTATAATCCCAAGTGAACTTCTCAATCTTGCAAAGTCTTCATACTTCAATGGTTTGGTAAAGATATCAGCAACTTGATCTTGCGACTTCACGTACTTCACTTGAACTTCTTCTCTGGCAATGCATTCTCTGATATAATGGTATCGAGTATCAATATGCTTGCTCCGATTATGAAATACCGGATTCTTGGCCAAAGCTATTGCTGACTTGTTATTAGGGGCATCAATTTGCGACACGACACGATAACCCGACACGAACCTAACACGAATTTAGCAGGTACATGTACAACCTTTAACATGTTCGGGTCAAAATCAGGTCGGACACGGTTAACACGGAAAATAAATAGGTCAGGTCGGGTCGACCCGCGGGTCGACACGATTGACCTATGTAACACGTTTAATTTTATTGTGATATATTATTTTAATATTTTGTGATGTTTTAGTTGGTTATATGATGATCGAAAAATTATTATATGCATTCTTTTAATAAATTTTAATATTTAATATATATTTTATTTATAATTTTATTTTTTTCTGATTTTTTTAATATTTTTTTCGTGTCAACTTTGAATTATACAGGTTTTTCGTGTCGTGTCGGGTTACCCGTGTTATAAACGGGTCGTGTATCTTGACACGAATAATTAAACGGGTCGGGTTCGGGTTCGTGTCAGACCTGTAATACTTGTGTAAAAACACGACCCGCGAACACGAAACACGACACGATTGACACCCCTACTTGTTATCAACATAAATCTCTATTGGATCTTCTTGTGACATGCTTAATTCTTTTAACAAATTCCTTAGCCATATTGCATGACTAACACATGATGTAGCTGCCACGTACTCAGCTTCATATGTTGAAAGAGTGACTATTGGTTGTTTCTTCGATGCCCAAGTGGAAGCAGTATCTCCCATGAAAAATGTGAAGCCAATTGTACTTTTTCGATCATCAGTATCTCCCGCCCAATCACTATCACTATACCCAACAAGCTTATAATCATTAGAAACTGAATAAAACAGACCAAAGTTGATTGTACCTTTTAGGTAACGAAGAATTCTCTTGGCTGCCTTGAAATGTGTGGTGGTTGGATTTTCCATATAGCGACTCACGAGTCCAACTGCGTAAAGAATATCAGGCCTTGTACAAGTTAAGTACCTCAAACACCCAACTAGGCTTTTGAACAGTGTTGGATCCACTTTATTTCCATCATCATCCTTGCACAATTTCAATCCACATTCTACTGGTGTGTTTATTGGATTGCAATCATCCATCTTAAACTTCTTCAAAATCTCTTTTGTGTAGCCTTCTTGTGAGATGAATATCCCATCACCCTTCTACTTGATTTCGATTCCGAGGTAGTGAGCCATTAACCCAATGTCAGTCATTTCGAACTCTTTTGTAATTGCCTTCTTGAATTCTTGGAACAAGCCTATATTGTTCCCTGTAAAAATCAAATCATCAACGTACAAGCAAACAATTAAAACATTATTATCCTTGTTCTTGATGTAAAGAGCATGTTCGTATGGACATTTTGTGAAGCCTTTCTCTTGCAAGTATTTGTCAATTCTACTATTCCATGCTATCGGTGCTTGTTGATAGGTGTGAGTTTTGCATGTATTTTGAGGCGTATTTCGAGCTATAATGATGGGTAAACATGCATATACTCGCGTTAAATGTACATATTCACTCCTTGTGGAAAAGATATTACACTTTGCTTATTTTGTAGGAATTTCATGATATTTGAAGCCAATTGAATACGAATATGAGGAAAGCAAAATGGAAACACGGAGAATTGAGTGGATATACGAAAAGTGAAGCCTAAAAGAGCGAAAGTTGAGCGTTTACAGAAAAGACAGGGGGCACACGGGTTGGGTAACCCGTGCGTGGGCGCACCACCCGTGCGTCTGCACTGGAATCCCATAATATGCAGCATTAAGCCCTAAACTTGATGGTGGGTATAAAAAGGCTTTTTGGGGGGCACACACAAAGGGAGATTCTGGCATTTTTGGGATCTACAACACAAGACAAGAGTCAATTCTTGGAAGGAGACATCAAGGAGACAATCGGGTTGTATCGGAGCTTGAAGAACGGAGATATATCGAAAGATTGTCGACGCTCCTAAGTTTTCTTGTTTCTCTTTTAGTTTCAATCTTTTATTTTCAATTGTAATGACTTCGAACACTTTGTGTATAAGTTGTTTAATCATGTGTAGCTAAACTCTTGTGATTTCCGGGTTTTGGAAGTAGATTAATGAACTCGTGTTGGATGTTTTAATCTTAGTTGAAGTTATTATCTTGAAGCTGTTATTTGAGTATTTTGAGCTTATTCTTGTTTTATCACTTGATCAATGATTTAACTTGTTTGATATATTGATTCATAATTCGAGAGATGAGTTTCAATATTAGATCTTGAATACTCGACACAAATATTTGCATGAATCGAGAGGTTTGTAAATATTTGTGAGGATATTTGATCTTTTGCGCTTTTGGGAGTTGAATGCTTTATGTTGAGTAGAGATGCTAGCATAAGTATTTCAATCTACGTTTTATATGCATCTCGAGAGGGAGGATAAAATAGCTTTGTGATCGTCTTATAGGAATATTGATAATAACGTGGCTTGATTAAACCGGACAACAAGAGGACTATTAATCGAAACCTTAACTCGGAAATCCATTACATCATCTTGATACTTCTTTCATTTGTGCTATCTTATTCTTGTGTTTTAGTGATTTAAATTGTCTTAATCTCAAAACAACAATCATCAAATTTCGATCGTCTAGATAAAAATAAGACTATCTTGGATCAATACTTAGCATATTAATTTATTAGTCTCCGTGGATACGACCTTGCTACCCTATTCGATAACGTACACCGTACACTTGCGGTGAAGCTAAAAATATAGCGAACAAGTTTTTTGCGCCGTTGTTTAGACTAATACAATTTATGGTACTAATATTGCGATAGATAGAATTATTCTTAATTTAGACATTTTTTTATTATTTATTTTGTTTTGGTGTGACTTTAATTCCACATTATTTGACTTGTTTCTTCTAGTTTGGTCCAGGTAGTGTATGAACACGCGCTCTAGGCGGGGGGACTTAATACCGCTCATACCGGAAGTTGAGGCTTTCGCGAGGAGAATCGATCTACCACTAGACGGGGTGAAAAGACAACACAATCGATAATGGGGATTTGAATGAGTTACCAATCTTTGCCAAACAATGGTGGAAACGAGTTACCGATCCGGGTTCCACAACAAGCCATTCGTGATTACTTTCGACCACAAACGAATCGTAATTACGGTGGTATTGCCCATATTCCTATCAATGCCAACAATTTCGAGCTCAAACCGGCACTAATCAATATGGTGCAAATGAGAATCGGTTTGGGGTTTGCAAATCAAGATCCTAACTCTCACCTTGCGTATTTTATCCAAATATGCAATACGATCAAAATGAACGAGTCTCGGATGACGCCATAAGATTGCGCCTATTCCCATTCTCTTTACGGGATAAGGCGAGAAATTGGTTGGGTACTTTGACGCAAGGAAGTGTGAGCACATGGGACGAACTGAGCCAAAAGTTCTTGTTTAAATTCTTTCCACCGAGCAAAACTTTGCACTCAAAAGCGAGTTACTCAATTCGAAACGATTTCGACTCAGAGCCTTTGTATGAGGCTTGGGAAAGGTTCCGGGATCTATTACGAAGATGTCCACAACATGGGTTTCCGGAGGATCAACAATTATGTTTCTTTTACAATGGTTTAATGGGGCAAACGAGGGCCTTTGTTGATGCCGCGGGGGAGGAGCATTGTTGGCAAGGTTTCCACAAGATGCCTTGAACCTTCTTGAGGAAATGGACATGAACAGCTTACGAGAGCCATCCGAAGATCGAATGTACAACGAGTAGCGAAATCTCGGATTCGAGACCTATCAAAACATTGTCGGCACAAGTAGTGGCTTTGACAACTCAATTGAGTGTATTCTACGAAGGGCCGAGAAGCGGCATGAACACAGGTAGTGAAGCTCTTCTATATCCGATGGAAGAGGTAAATTATGTGAATAACCGAAATTTCAACAATTTCCGGAATAATTCAAACCCAACGCACTACCATCCAGGGTTGAGAAATCATGAAATTTTTTCCTATGCAAATACAAAGAATGTGTTACAACCTCCGCCGGGATTTAATGCTTCAAGTGGAGGCGGTAATGGAGAAGGCAAATCGTCGTTGGAAGATACACTCACCTCCTTCATAAATCAATCTAATGCATTCATGAATGAAATGAGGAGCCACATCGCTAAGCAAGATTCTCGGATGGATAAGTTAGAACAACAAGTGACAAGCTCGATAAAGAATCTGGAGACTCAAATGAGTCAATTGGCTACAATTGTGGGTGGTCAACATCAAAAGGGTCAATTTCCAAGCAACACGGAGGTCAACCCGAGGGAACATTGCAATGCCATCCACGTGTGGGGTGGAAAAGAGAATGAAGAGTCTGAAAATGCTGATATTGGTGTGATGTCGGAATCACACACGACCCGTGTATCAACGCACGACCAAGTCGTGTGTGATGCCGAACCTACCATTCAAATTAAGGAAATGACAAACGACGCCAAGGCAATATGAAAGTTAAAGGAGAACCGCAAGGCAACAAATAGATAAACAAAAAAGAGCCAAGAAACGTGAATCGTATCCTAACTCTAATTTGTTGAAATATAATATTCCTCTTCCTTTCCCGATTGTTTCACAAGACTAATCTGAATAATCAATTTGCTAAATTTGTGGGCATGTTTAAAAAATTGCACATTAATGTTCATTTTGCAGAAGCAATGAAACATATGCCAAATTATGCAAAATTTTTAGGGGAAGCGATGTCCAACAAGAACAAATGGGCGGAGAATGGGATTGTCAATTTGACGGAAGAATGTAGCGCACTCATACAAAGGAAAATACCGCAAAAACTGAAAGATCCGGGGAGTTTCACTATTCCTTGTACAATAGGCGATATTTTCTTTGATAATGTACTTTGTGATCTAGGATCTAGTGTCAATTTGATGCCGCTATTCGTTCTCAGGAAGCTTGGACTCGTAGAAGTGAGACCATCCACTGTTACCCTACAACTCGTGGATAGATCACTTGTACATCCAACGGGGATATTAGAAGATGTGCTCATAAAAGTCGATAAATTCATATTCCCCGTAGATTTTCTAGTGCTAGATATGAATGAGGATTGTGACACACCTCTCATACTTGGGCGTCCATTTTTGGCAACCGCAGAAGTACTAATAGATGTGAAGAAAGGGGAGCTTACATTACAAGTTGGTGATGAGCGTATTTCATTTTCCATTTTTCGGAATGTGAAAAGACATGATGGTTTTAATGGTTGTAAAACAACAACAATTGCTAATTCCTATACTCAAGCTAATAGCTTGAATAATTGTGTGCATTCTAAAGATAATATGCAGGGATTATCAATGAAGAAGAAGGAAAGACACAAAAAGCCTGATGTGGAACCAAGAGCGTGCACGTACCATTCACACGATGAAGAGGAGAACGCATGGATAGTTGACAAACATGAAAAACCTCCTTTAGCAATGATCAAGGGAGTTGTAAATCCAAGTTGTTAGGATCGAAAGTGCTTACTGGATTTGACGACTGTCCCCACAAACCAACACGAGTCTTTTAGCGCGTTTGTCCTCACTCACGCCACTCGAAAAACTTCCCGGGGGTCACCCATCCCATGTCTACTCCAGGTCAAGACGCTTAACCTCGGAGTTTCTATGTAATGGACACCGAGAAAAGAAGATGCACCTTGTTGGTATGAGTAGTACATATCTAATCATTTAAGCTCTACTTTTAACTGTCAACCCAAGAGTTGATTCCTGTAGGGCACCCCCTACAGCTTCACAACGGCAACGGCAAGAGCCCCACACTAAGTGGTGGACGGACATGAGGGGCTTCGCAAGAATCCATATGGATCCTCGGCAAGTTGGGCGACCACGCTCCGCAAAGATAAAGAAATCCTAAGGGTGATCGCTGGGACCCCATAATCCCAACAATCTCCCCCTGGCCGCACCCGAGTGGATTTGAACTTGCAACCTCGCTCGATACCGTTGTTAGGATCGAAAGTGCTTACTCGGATTTGACGATCGTCCCCCACAAACCAACACGAGTCTTTTCTAGCGCGTTTTGTCCTCACTCACGCCGCACCGAAAAAACTTCCTGGGGGTCACCCATCCCATGTCTACTCCAGGTCAAGCACGCTTAACCTCGTAGTTTCTATGTAATGGACACCGAGAAAAGAAGATGCACCTTGTTGGTATGAGTAGTACATATCTAATCATTTAAGCTCTACTTTTTAACCCCATCCAACCCAAGGTTGATTCTTGTAGGCACCCCCCTTCAACTAGCAATGCAGAGCCCCACACTAAGTGGTGGACGGACATGAGGGCTTCGCAAGAATCCATATGGATCCTCGGCAAGTTGGGCGCCCACGGCTCGTGCAAGACAAAGAAATCCTAAGGGTGATCGGCTGGACCCCATAATCCCAACACAAGTGAGTGGGATTGGCATGGAAAATCGCGATGAGGTGACAAGCCTCATTTCGCAAAGAGCTAAAGACGCGTTAATTATAGCGCTTGTTGGGAGGCAACCCAACGGTTTTTCGTGTGATTTTCATTTTTGTGTGTGTTTAGTTTCAATTTTGTGTGATTGGAGTGATTTGACATGCGTGTTTTTATTAATGAGTGTGATTTGTGTGTTTTCGTTTCAATTTTTGTGTGTTTTTATTAAAAAAAAAAAATCGGAATCACTAGATGTAGTGTGCACGGGTAGATCGTGCGTTGGCACACCACCCGTGCGCCTGCGAGAGAGTTGAGGAAGTTTCGGGGTGGCGCACGGGTAGCCCGTGCTTCGATGAACCACCCGTGCGCCATGCGAAGAGGGATAAATTGGGCGTTTTAAACCCGTTCTTCTTATTCAAAACCTCCAACTCGCGCAAGACGCCCTAATCCTCCATTGCTTTCGAAATTTCTCCAAGTTTTCACTCAAATTCGTCCACATAACCCCTCCCCCACCACAATTGGACTTCACTTTACATCGAATTCAAATTTACTTGAAGAATTGTGAGCACAAGCACCTAGGGTTCAAATCATCCACTTCGAGTTTAACTTAGAGAATTCCGGTAAGAACATCGTTTCTCCTTGTCAATTCGTTGTCAATTATGTATTAGGGAGCATGGTAGGTGTTTATTTTGATATTTTTGTTATGAATTATGCGAATTATTCTTTGAGGCAAATTATCAAACACCTTGTGGGCTTGTGTAATTGAGGAGATTTAGGATGAATTGTTGATGAGTAAGGCATGGCCAATGATTGTTTAAGCTAATACTTGTCTAGAATGGCCATAATTTTTGCTTGCTTGGGGTAGTTGATCGATCAAAAGTAACGTGGGCAAGTGAATTTGCATCACCCAATATGTTAGCTTTAATCCCCTATTTTGTTGTTGCCATTGATGATATTGGGATGCTAATGAAATGTATTTCAGGTACAAACTCTTCATGGCCGAGCGAAGAAACCCCCAGGGTGGAAGGAGACGTGCACGCGGGACGGCACAACGCGAAGTGGCACCGCTGAAGGTCGACCAAAACAATCCAGAGGCATATGGGGTCAACTTGACAAATGCCGATGATCTTGAGCGATGGAATCGCTTGATCGATCGCCAAATAGCTCCATCTCGCTACGCTGACGATGATTGTACCCAAACTTTGGGGATACATGAGGACGTGTGGCGTCTTTTCTCCAAGGTAGGATGGACGAACTTCATGAGCCGAAGGTTGCCGACATTTAAAAAGTATACATTGGAGTTCTTGAGTACCGGAGTGGAAGTACTCAAACAAGCGGGACCTTTAAACCGTATATGATAAAGTTTCATTGGGGAATGTCCGTAGACAATCGTTTATGACCCAATTGAACACCATTTTCGAGGTCCCAACAAACGCTCGTACTCGCCCGATGCCTCATTATGATCAATACTACTGGAGAATGCTTGTGGAAACACCACAAACGGGGGCCGATGTTGTATGCCGCGCGGACCGCCAAAGCCTCATGGATCCTAATCTAGTTTTCCTATATTCAACGCGTGATCGCATCCTCCGTGTTCGCCGAGAAAACATTGGAGGGATGACGACTAAGGAACTCTATCTCCTCTGGTGTATGGTCACAAACACCCCCTACAACACCGCCATCAATTTTGCTGAGCAAATCGAACAGTTAGCTAGGCGGGTAGGGGGTACGATTTTGATAGGGGGCCTCATTACCCCTATTGCCCGGCATCTCAATGTCGATTTCCGAGGCTTGGAGCCTATCCCGGGCAGCACTCAGGTTAATTTAGCATCGTTGCACCACATGAAGTTCATTTCAAACGAAGACAACAGATTGGTGCTTCTACAAAAGAAAGGTCTGCATTTCTGTTGCCGAACCCGCCATACACCACAGTCGATACTTTGACGGACACCACCAACTTCCTAATGAACTCTGACGCACATAACCGAATTACCGAGGCTATAGAGGCAAGAAAGAAGCGCAGAGTTGAAGGTTTCTTGGATGAGGAGGATATGGTGGCGGAGGAGGATGAAATACATGGACGCGAAATGGGGATGGAACCTCATCACCCCCAAATTGGGTATGATATACCCGAGTCCTCACACGGAGGCGATTACCCCCGACATTCTCAAAGCGGGGATCGTCCCGGTCCCTCTCATAGTGAAGGACCCCAGCGCGGCACTGATTTTCAAGACATGTTCTTTGCGTTTGGGGAGGATTTGCGTCGGCAAGGAGAAGAATTGAGGCAGCAAGGAGAGGATTTGAGGCAACATAGGGCTGATTTTCTCGCGTTCAGCGAGCGATCTGAGCGGCGTTCTGAGGAGACGTGGCAAGTACTCCAACAGCTACAAATGTGGCATGTTTCTCAAGGCCACTTCCCACCGCCACCGCCGCAGTAATTCAAGTATATCCCCACTTTTCGTTATTGAAATTCTATTTTTCCCCTTAGGACACTATAATTTCATTCAAGTTTGGGGGGAGAGATAGTATTTTAATACATGAAAAGTGTGGATACGAAAAAAAAAAATTTAGTCATGCATTCCATGTTTTCATATAGTTGCATTAGAGCACTCTAGGTTGCATTTGCATTAGAGCACGTTTATAGCTTTAGCACGTCTATTGCTTTCGTAGTGGTTAGAGAGTGTGTTGACCGAGCATGTTGCAACTTGTTGTTTGTGTGTTGATTAAGAATTCATATTGTTGGGATTGGATGCTGGTTATGGATTGATTGAGCCTTGAATAGATAACTTTGAGCATGTTAATAAGAAAAACTTGGTGTGATGCTTTGAATTACATTTTGACAAGCCTGTGAGCTTTGAGCCTTTACTGCTTATATCTTGTGCAGTCTTGTTGTGATTGAGGGTATCATTCGTGTTGTCAGAATTCTAGAACTTGCTTGGGTATCTTTGTCAAGGCCACATGTGTATGTGAATTGTGAATGTGATTAAAGGCCATCTTTGCTAGCCTTTCAAGCCTTTTGCCTACCTAAAAATGTTGAAAATTCCTAGTTAGCCAAGTTGAGCCTATAGCCTATTTCTTTGATAACCACAAAATTTAACCCTTGATCTTAATATATCCATCACTTTAAACTCGAGTGTATAACGTTGAGTAAAAGGGGAATGAACGAGGTTGAATGAGTGGAAATTGAAAAATAAGATACTTGGGCGTACTTGGTTAAATGGAACAAAAAGAGAAAGGAAAGGAGTTGGAAAAAAAAAAGAAGTGTTGAAAATGCACAAATGAAAAAAAAATGAAGTTGATAAACTTGGGGGGCGAAGGATTGTGAATGGAGGCGATTCTCAAAAGAAAGAAAGGAAATGGAGATAAATGAAGTTGACAAAAATGAGGGATGATTGGAGAGCATATGGGATTGTAATGAAAATGATTGATATGCTCATAGGTCTATATACTCGAATTTGAGTCACTTTATCCAAAATTTCCTACCCAAACCAAAGAGCCTTCATTACAACCAAATGAGAAAGTCCTTTATGATTCACAAATTGCATACACTTTAGTGGCGGAGATATGAGACGAATTGCAAGCCTATGGCAATTTTGCGACATAGAATTGATTTGAGCGTAAACACGTCCTATATCCTCGTGAGATGAGAGTATACACTTAACTTCGAGAGTTGGAATTCAGAGCATTTCACTTTGTTTTATTTAAGGCGTGTTCTTTGATTAGATATTTGAGGCTTGATTGAGTTGTACTCAACATTCATGACGAACAATATGGATTTTCTTGTGGATTCTCTGTGTGCGCTGTTATCTTTATCTCCCTGTTGTGCTTTATCATGTTCTAAATATTGTTGATCAGGACGGTCAACAATTTAAGTTTGGGGGATTTTGATAGGCGTGAGTTTTGCATGTATTTTGAGGCGTATTTCGAGCTATAATGATGGGTAAACATGCATATACTCGCGTTAAATGTACATATTCACTCCTTGTGGAAAAGATATTACACTTTGCTTATTTTGTAGGAATTTCATGATATTTGAAGCCAATTGAATACGAATATGAGGAAAGCAAAGTGGAAACACGGAGAATTGAGTGGATATACGAAAAATGAAGCCTAAAAAAGCGAAAGTTGAGCGTTTACGGAAAAGACAGGGGGCACACGGGTTGGGCGTGCCTCAAGACACCACCCGTGCACCCCTGTATAAGGATAATTGGAGCTGCAGCATGGCGCACGGGTAGCCCATGCATGGGCGCACCACCCGTGCGTCCTACAAAGGATCGAATTATCTTACCGGAGTGGCGCACGGGTAGGCCGTGCTCCGACGCACCACCCGTGCGCCCTACAGAGAGTTGGGTTATTCCAGTAGGGTGGCGCACGGGTAACCCGTGCGTGGGCGCACCACCCGTGCGTCTGCGCTGGAATCCCATAATCTGCAGCATTAAGCCCAAACTTGATGGTGGGTATAAAAAGGCTTTTTGGGGGGCGCACACAAAGGGAGATTCTGGCATTTTTGGGATCTACAACACAAGACAAGAGTCAACTCTTGGAAGGAGACATCAAGGAGACAATCGGGTTGCATCGGAGCTTGAAGAACGAAGATATATCGAAAGATTGTCGACGCTCCTAAGTTTTCTTATTTCTCTTTTAGTTTCAATCTTTTATTTTCAATTGTAATGACTTCGAACACTTTGTGTATAAGTTGTTTAATCATGTGTAGCTAAACTCTTGTGATTTCCGGGTTTTGGAAGTAGATTAATGAACTCGTGTTGGATGTTTTAATCTTAGTTGAAGTTATTATCTTGAAGCCTATTTGAGTATTTTGAGCTTATTCTTGTTTTATCACTTGATCAATGATTTAACTTGTTTGATATATTGATTCATAATTCGAGAGATGAGTTTCAATATTAGGTCTTGAATACTCGACACAAATATTTGCATGAATCGAGAGGTTTGTAAATATTTGTGAGGATATTTGATCTTTTGTGCTTTTGGGAGTTGAATACTTTATGTTAAGTAGAGATGCTAGCATAAGTATTTGAATCTACGTTTTATATGCATCTCGAGAGGGAGGATAAAATAGCTTTGTGATCGTCTTATAGGAATATTGATAATAACGTGGCTTGATTAAACCGGACAACAAGAGGACTATTAATCGAAACCTTAACTCGGAAATCCATTACATCATCTTGATACTTCTTTCATTTGTGCTATCTTATTCTTGTGTTTTAGTGATTTAAATTGTCTTAATCTCAAAACAACAATCATCAAATTTCGATCGTCTAGATAAAAATAAGACTATCTTGGATCAATACTTAACATATTAATTTATTAGTCTCCGTGGATACGACCTTGCTACCCTATTCGATAACATACACCGTACACTTGCGGTGAAGCTAAAAATATAGGCGAACACTTGTTTCAATCCATATAGAGCTTTCTTTAACTTCAAGACTTTATCTTTTTGTCCTTCAACCACATAGCCCGCTGGTTGTTCAATGTAGACTTCTTCCTCCAGTACTCCATTAAGGAACGTTGACTTTACATCCATCTGATGTATTTTCCACTTATTTTGGGCTGCCAAAGAAATTATTAGTCTTATGGTTTCTAAACGTGCAACAGGAGCTGTAGGTCCCAAGGGGTGTAAGTGTAAGGTTTAGAAGGGGGGGGTTGAATAAACCTTACCAAATTTTCAATTTAGTCCTTTTACATCTACAGAGTTCTACACAGCCGTGTCCTTGATGGACAGATCGAATTAGTCACTCAAGAGAGTTAATCTCTCAACAGACTCAAATTGAGCTGTTAATAGAGTAACTCACCGTTGGCTATAAATTGACTCAACTGTGGTTTTGTTTTTTCGTGGAAGACTTAACACCCTTAAGTTTGATTAAGCAAGTTTTTGACTTGATTTAGTACTTATAAATTATCAAATGGATAGCAAATTTATCGCAGATATAAGCGATTAAAAGTCACGGAATTTAAATGTCTTTGAAATGTAAATGACACAATAATTTTTTTTTATAGAGGTTCAAGACGGGGTAATTCTTCTACTCCTCTCTTTCTCCAACTCCCGGAGGAATCCACTAAGTAATGATCAATTTACAAAGTGGTAACATCCGGATACAAGTCTTGATCACAACAGGTTGACTTGATCCTTTGGGACTCGGTCCGAGACGCCTTGATCACTCACCAAGGCTTCTCGACGACTCGAACCTTCTTCACAGGGCAAAATGCTTTGCTACTACACTCACTTGCTCAAGCTCTTTGGATTTGATCACGAAGCCCTCCAAAAGCTTAAGACTTGGTTCACCTTGAACCTTTCTACAATCCTTCCCGAAAGTAGACCCCTTGTTTTTTGATTTTTCCTCTTCAACTCGATTGAAGTTCTCTTTCCTTCACGGGTAAGTGTTGGATTGATGTACTTCGAGATGTAGGCTTGAGGATTGAGAATGTTTCGATTTTGATAAGCTTGTATATCTCACGTGTGTGTCATTCATCATCCTTCTCAAACAAACTCCTCACCTTTTATAGTGAACTTTCAAAAATTTGCCCGTTGAAGAGATAGGCTCATTTTTGAAAGTCACTTTGCGATCGTTGGCTTGCGCTTCTTGGAATTGCCATTTCCTCGTATGGATTGTTTTAACACCTTTTTAGAGTTCGACACGGTGTAGTGCTTCCCATTGGTTCATTCCTTTTGCACGCTTGACTGAGCACTCCAAGAAAGGTAGTATGGAGATATTACTTGTTTAAGTAAATCTCTTGATTTACGGCAACGGTTCTTTTACAATTATCTCGACTTGATCGCATTTCCTTGCTTTCCCCAGGTGACTTAGAGTCGACTTCCAATCATGGATGACTCTTCTCACTTCGGCTTGAGACTTGCTTTCTTGAGTTGACTTGATCGATGTTCCACTCACCAGATCTCACCGCTTCTTCATCGAGTTCCCGTCACTTTCTTCTTTTCTTGTCAGACTCAGTGTCTCTCAAAGAGAGTTTTCCTTCAAGCCTTCAGCTTGTCTTCTTGCATGTTGGGCGTAGGCGACTTAACTCGGCTTGGCCACTCTAATTGTTACAATACAATTTACAACAAGAATTGGGAGCCAACTTTCTATTCTAAGTTTTACATGGCATTCATCAAAATCTAAACAATAAAATTCCTAACAATTTCCCCCTTTTGATGATGCCAAAACTTAAATCATACACGATGCAAATAACAAAGATACATACAGATAGTGTATTGACATAGAATGTATGCGCATAATCAATCTTTTTTATTGATCATATCATTCTTGTACTTAACACAATCACATAAGGTGTATCGAGTATATAATAGTCTTCAAAAAATAGAAAATTTGTAGCTTTATTACGTAAGACTTACATTGTTTGTATTTACATATAAAATACACGAAGGGTTGACAAAGAACACTTCATCTCCTTTCTTTGTCTCCTTCTTTCATCTTGATCAAGATCTTCTTCTCTTCTTCTCTTCTTCTCGTCATCACCGCCTTCTTTTTCTTCTCATATGCCTTCCCCGGCAAACCTTCATCTCTTCTTAATCTTTCCCCTGTCTCTCCTCCCATAGCTGAGTTTGTCTTTTGTTCTCTTCTTCTATTCTTTTTGCATACTCGGCGTTAGTTTTAGCCACTTGCAAATTTGCCACTTGGTCAAGCCCCCCCAGAGATCCCTCCTTTCTTTCCTGGATCTACGTATTCAATGTTCTTGGGCGGAGGCCTAGGTCCAAGCTTCTTCCTCCACTGCCGTTTTCTTCCTCTACCTGGGGCGTATCTTTGTCTTGGGTCTTCTTCTTTCCACTGATTGACTAGCGAGTGACCAAAGCAGAGCGATCAGGTTGTCTGTCCCATTGTCACCTTCTTCACATAATGTGAGACCCTTTTCCCAAAGACAGTCCCAAGCTTGAGCCATGGACATATTTGCAAAATATCCTTCGGTTCGAGCGTTTTGAATTCGTCAACGATCTTGGCTCTGTCCGACATCCGAAATGGCATACGTGTCTCTGTCAACCGGAATGCCTCCATGTTCTTTCAAGATGTTCATCACCCCCGCATCCATTCTTCCTTCCACTTCCTTCATCCCCGCTTCAATTGCTTTTCTCTTCTCGGCCATAGATACAAAGCAGAGTGTTGGAGTGGCGAGTCACGAGAGTTTGTTTTATAATGTCACCCGTGATGACCTTGTCAGGGTTTGTGCAATCATTAATGTTACATCTGGCACGATCCTTCCCCCTCAACATGTTTTCCTTTCTTCTCGTTTTAAGACTTCCTCACCGATTTTCCCGACTCACCGCTCCTTTCTTTTCGGCTTCGTGATTTTGTCGCTTTTACGGTATTCCTCTTCCCCCTTTTTGGCATCATCAAAGGATAGAGGAACCCCAGGAACATGCTGGCAAGCATGAAGTCGAGTCTTCTCGATGGTAGAATTATAGCTTCAAGTCCCAACTGCGTTGTATGCAACACGGAATTCGACCAAAGAGTAGCGTTGGATTCTCTTTGAAATCGCCTTCATCTCGGCCATGAGAAGGTTGAATTTTCTTGTCATGTGTTCTTCCAAACGCCGTATATCATTTGCATTTCGCTCACGCAGGCAGCCTGATCTCAAAGCAGCGTGAGCTTCATGCATATGCTCAATGTGTTCCTCGCCGTTTTAGCATCGGCATTTTCGACTCTCCACACCCAGACTTGTTGAACAATTGTCTAAAGTATCTCCCGTTCCACACGCATTGTTTGTTTCTTTGTTGCCACCATTCCCTTTATTCGAATCAAGTTATGCCTCTTGTTAAGTCACCGTAAGGGTGGCATCTCTCATTGTCCAGCAAGCGCATGTCCAAAGAGGCTTGATGCCTCTCCATACGTTCAACTTCAAAGAAAGAGTGCCTTGAACACTTCTCGAACTTCACCGATTCTTCAAGGTTGCGGTGATGGCCATACATCATCGAAATCATAATCACCGAACAATGGTGTCTCGGTTGAAAGAACAGGAGGTGGTCTGTGATAGCGTGCTTGTTCATTTTCGATTCTTCGTGGAGTTCTCGTATCTCCAAAGGTGAGAAAGGAAAGATTCCACAAAAGATTCATCACCGCCGACCGGGATCTGTTCGATGATGAGCGATGCGGCGTGACGTTTTTTCGGGAATCGATCTGCTGCAGCCTTGAGGAGCGGGCGGTGGTCTCTGGTTCACCGGGTTTGGTTGTGAAGTAGACCTCAAACTGAGCTTTGAGCACACTGCCTTAACGACTTTCGTCGGACGATGATGAGATTTCTAGTGGTGGCTCATCATCAAAGTTAAAAGTTTGACGAGTAGTCTTGAGATCGACTTGCTCGTGCCTGGAACATCCGCACTGAAGTCTTTTGGATTTGTCATGGGGGTTGACTCGAGCTTCTTCTTCGCCTTCCGATCCCGTAAAAGTGACATCGGTTGTCCTGGGAATCATGAAGTCACGCCGATCTCCTTCTCGAGATGGGTCGATGATTGCGGAGGGATGTTCTCTACTTCAGCCTCTTTACCCTGGAAGTCTCAACCTCCCGTGGCCTTCATTTCCTCCAAATAGTCTCTACTGCTGCGAGGCCTTGGTCCTCCCTTTCGACAAAGATGTCACTGCTTAGGGTCTTCTCGCAGCTGCATCCATTGAGTCTCAACCCCATGGATTGTACTTTCATCGCCAGTGTGTTAACTCCCGTACTGTTCTTTTGTGCCTCGACGCATCAAAGACATCATTAGCCTTCGAGCGATTGACACCTCACCGAGACAGTCTCAATCGCCGAGCTTGATGGCAACTTGTCATTCTTCTAGTGATTGTAATTTCTCTTCTTCGCCTCCTGCTTCTTTGTCGAGTCATCTCAAAGATCCTCCGACCTTGCCGCAGGTGGAGGAGTTTCCCCCGGGCGCACCACCGAGAGTGACTTGAGTGGGGTCACTCGTCTCCAAACTCCCTGGGCTGTTTCAATTGATGGCTCGGTCGTTGGGGCGGTGGTAAGACACCTTCAATAGGGGTTGGCTCGACCGGGGTCCCCATTGTCCCGCCATCGCCATTTCCCTTATTGCCTTCTTCAGAGTGAGTGGGGAAGTGGTAAAGCGAACATCGGTGGCTATTTGTCAACCACTCCCATTGGATCTATTTCACCGTGTTCGGAGGACTCTCCTGGTCCCTCCATCGGTCTTTGCTCGTGAAGGATTCTTGATTCATGCAATGCTTGCCGATCTCGCAACTCTTCGTGGCGGCGATTCTCCTCGTTCCTCGTCACTTTCGGAGAAGACATCAAGGAGAGGATATGTGTGTTCGTGGTGCCGAGATAGGGCGGATGCTTGCTTTCTCACGTGCTTCGGCTTCTTCAAACCTTTTTTCTCTCTCCTTGTCCTTGTAGATCTGCGCAATATCCATGCATTGTCTTCATCTAGAGTGGAGCACAAGATAATCCAAGGAAATTTAGCAGTTCCTCTTCTTCTTCTATGAACTCGGGCCGTTGAAATCTGCTTTCCTTGACTTGCTCAGCTTTCCATTTTCCCACTCACGCAGACGATTTTGGATGTCCGGGTAAGGTGGAGAGAGGATCATTACATCACTATCTGCTGGGCTGGTTCTTTTGTGCTTCACCGTATGAGCTACAACAGTTTGTGTCTTCGGGTTGCCTCTGCTCTTTCGATCGCGCCCAGACTTGGCGTTTCATCAATTACATCCGAGACTCTACTTCTCCGAGTCTCGGGTATATGTGCTTGAGAAATCGATCACCAATTTTTCTCTGTTCGACCGCTGACGAGTCTTTCTTCGTCTCCTGGTTTGTACCGGGGAATTTACTTCGAGGCGGTGTCCTCGAGTCTTGGGCGGCCGGGGCAGTGCTTGTGTTTGTTTCGAGGAGCCGCCGTCTAGGCTTGTCGCTTCTCCTCCTTTGACGATCGGGAGAAGGTATTTGGGAGTCCTTCTCGATCACCGCCGCAGGGGCAGGTGACACGGCCGGGCGGGCAGTGACTCTACTGCTGCGGGCGGAGCATGTTTAGTTTTCTTTCTTTGCAGGGGCAAAGCGTCTTTTGGCAGTGGCAGCAGGGGCAGCTTTCTTCTTAATTCGAGATGGCTAGCACTGTGATTCTTCCGGGTCACCGATTCCCCTCACTAGTGTCCGCTCTTGGCGTAAGCTCGCTTCCGAGCACCGCAGAGGTTAGCTCAACATTCTCTTGTTGACATGGAAAGCCTTCCCATGTCTAAGAGGTACTTTTTCACCTCCAATAGCCGCCAATCACCAGGGCCATATCCTGGGGATCCTCCAAATGTGCCATCTTCTTTGAAGGACTTGTTCCCCACGTTTTGGCAGAGTCTTTGTAGATAAATCTCAGCCAGTTTATCTTCTTTTCCTCGATGATTGCAGCCATCACAATCGGCTTTGCCTTTGACAGTTGGTCAAAGCCAAATTTGATGTCGATACACTTGGCAACTATGTCCAACAATTTGTGATAATCCTCCTTCAAACCGGCTTCTTGTTTGTTTGTGTATATTATTTTGTCGAACGCCGACTTGGCTATTTCTTCCACGCTGACCCAAGTTGACATCGCCTTCCTTAATCTCGCTTGCTCCTTCACGGTAGTGAGCAATATTCACCAAATCCTCGCGGTGATAGTCACCGCTTCCGTGAACAGATGACTTGATTCCTTCATCGTGAATCTCAAAGATTCACGTAGAATTGTGCGACCCTCCTCCACATAGGTCATAGGATATTCCGAGCGTTAGAAACGGTTGCGATCCCGACGTTTCCAACTTCTCCGCGATTTTCTTCACCAGGGTGTCGCTCGGACCCTGCTTCACCATTCCGTCGAAATCCACGGTCGAACCGGTGTGGATTTGTTTTCCCAACTTGGTAAAGTCATAAGTTGGTGCCATTTCTCGAATAATTTCAAGAAAAATTGGAAATTGATTTGAAGGTTGATAGGGTTTCGAGAGTATTTGCCTTTGCCTTTTGAGAGAAAGAGATTGAATGCAGTTTTTGGAAGTGTGAGAGAAATGGACGAAAATGGTTTAAATATGGTTTATGAAAGGGCGTGCGGACGGTTTTGAATTGTGATCGAAATCAACGGCTTGGATTTCGTGACGCATATTGAGCGATTCATGTCTCGTATTTAATGCGGCAAAAGATTTATATCCAATCATAGGCTTGGTGTGCGGCTTTATGTCTGTACACATCATCATTATGCCGACGTGTTCCTTAAAACATTCCCGCTTAAGTCAAAACAATCGTTTTTGTCACTTTGCTCATAAGTTATTCAAACTTATCTCTTAGCCGATTTAACTCTACTCTCGCAGCTTCTCTTAGCGACTCACCTATCACCGACTTGGTGTAGTCATCTTTTCCGATCTAAATTTGATTCTATCACTACGATTTTCGTTTTAGCTCTTTTTTCACTCCTTTTTCTGCTCTAATTCTCTTCTTTGATTCGTCTGAATGTCAGCTCAGCTCAATTAACCCCAACTCATGCTTGAGTTCTTCAAATCTTGACTCACATATGTCCTTCTTTTCAACATGATCTCTTATCAGCTAGTTGTTTATCAGTTGAGATATATTCCAAGATAATGTCCTTTCTTTTCAACATGATCTCTTATGAAATGATATCTGACATCTATATGTTTTGTTCTTGAGTGCAACACAGGATTTTGAGTGATTGCAATGGCACTTGTGTTATCACACATGATTGGAAATTCTTTTTCTTCAACTTCATAGTCTCTCAAATCTTTGTCTCATCCATAAGACTTTAGGCACAACAAATTGCCCAGACTATGTATTCTCCCCACCGTGTAGAGGTGGCTATTGAGTTTTTCTTCTTGCTAAACCAGAAATTAGTCTGTTCTAGCATTTGACATGTGCTCAAGTACTCTTCTTCCACGTCCACTCGCATCCAAAGATAGTCGTAGTCTGAATAGCCAATTAGCTTGAATCCACCTTCCTTTGGATACCATAGGCATACTTCTTGCTTCCTTTTAAGTATCTCAATATTCTCTTAGCCATGTCATATGGCTCTCTTTTGGAGCAGATTGAAATCTTGCACATACACCTACAACAAAAGTGATGTCCGGCTCGCTTAGCCGTGAGATAGAGCAATGATCCAATAAGTGCTCAGATCTTGTTTGATCTACAGAGCTTGCCATCCGCATCCATGTCCATTTTGATGATGTGTTCATTGGTATTTTTACGTAAGACTTCTCCTCCATACCAAATTTCTTCATTAAATCTCTCGGTGTATTTTGTTTGACTTATGAAGGTTCCATCCTTCACCGTTTCACTTGAAGTCCAAGGAAGAATGTCGACTCTCCCATCATGCTCATTTCAAATTTACTTTGCATGAGGTTTGAGAATTTTTCACACACTCTCTTTGTTAGTGGATCCAAAAATGATGTCATCCACATATATTTGAACAAGCGTATACTCTTCTTGTCTTGAATTCTAAAAGTGTTCTATCTACTTTTCCTTTAGTGAATCCATTTTCGCTAGGAATTGTGACAGGGTATCATACCATGCTCGGTGCCTGTTTCAACCGTCAGGCTTTCTTGAGTTTGTATACTTTGTCTCCAAGAGTCTTCTCGCTCAAATCCTGGAGGTTGTTCAACATACACTTCTTCTTCCAATAAACCATTTAGGAATGCACTTTTTACATCCATTTGATATACAATGAAATTCTTGTGAGTCGCATAGGCAAAAACATCCTTATAGCTTCCAATCTTGCTACGAGCAAATGTTTCATCAAAATCTATCCCTTCTTCTTGGCAGTATCCTTTGGCCACCAATCTTGCTTTGTTTCTTACCACAGAGCCTTCCTCGTTCATCTTATTTCTGAACACCCATTTGGTTCCAATAACATTTTGATGTATGGGTCTTTGCACTAATTCCCATACTTTATTTCTCTCAAACTCGACTCACTCTTCTTGCATAAATTTGAATCCAATGTGTGTCGTCCAATGCTTGTGACACATCTTTTGGGCTCTATTTGCGAAATGAAGCATGTGAACATTGCTTCTTGTTGAGTTCGGATCTTGTCTTGACACCTTCTCTTATATCTCCAATGACAAGTTCTCGTGGATGGTCTCTTAGCCATCTTACGTCGGGTTGGAGTGAGTTAGCCGAGTTGATCGACTTGCTGACTTTGTTGTTGTGGTCGGCTCTCTCGTAATTGCTTAACCGCAAATTTTCCACCGTTGTTGAGATTCACCATCTCATCTTCTTCCTCAATTGATAACTCGGCTTGAAAGATGAAGATAGGGACTCTTCGTATGGTTGGATGTTTCACTTATCACCGACTCTTCAATGTCTTCTCCATTTATGTTTGGCTCATCAAATACCACATGAATGGATTCTTCCGCAACCATAGTCCTTTTGTTGAGTATTCTCAGACTTTGCTTTCACCGAGTATCCCAAGAAGATACCTTCATCGACTTTAAGATCAAAAGCCTTTAGATTGTCTTTGCCATTGTTGTGAATGAAGCATTTACATCCAAATATTCTCAAATATGAAACATTTGGTTTTCTTCCCGGCCCGATCCCATAGGAGTCTTTGTCACCGTCTATTTATCATACATCTGTTTTGAGTGTAGCGTCGTGTTGATTGCTTCACCCCAAAATCTTTTTGGTAACTCTCGTCACCTAACATGGTCCTTGCTGCTTCTTTGAGGGTTCTATTTCTTCTTTCTCGCAACTCCATTCTGCTGTGGAGTCCTTGTCGCCGACAGCTTCATGACCAATACCATTTTCAATACAATATCGAGTTATTATTCCATTGACAAACTCAGCCTTCCTCTATCTCGATCTTATTTTGATAATGGTTTGACTCTTCTCGTTTTGAATCCTCTTCATCACCGTGGCGCTTTTTGTAGAGTTTCTTTCTTCTTACACATGAAAATTGTCCATGTATATCTTGAGTAGTCATCTACTACCACCAAGGTGTATTTCTTTCCACTTATCTTTGCCGGTTCCACCGGGCCAAATAGATCCATATGAAGCGGTCGCAATATTCTTGTTGAGGATGGGCATGTCTTTTCTTTAAATGACGACTTGATTTGTTTTCCTTCGACATCGTCACATATACTCTCCTTCTTGTATATCGAGTCCGGAAGTCCTTCCACAAGATGACTTCTTGCAAGTTTGTTGATCGTTTTGAAATTCGGATGACTCGGCTTTTTGTGCCACAACCAACTTGATTCAAATTGCTCTTTGCAAGTAGACAGTCTTTGCGGTGTTGCGATTGACCAATCTACTACATACATATTTTTCTGTCTACATCCTTGCAAAGACCACTTCATTTGATTCAATGTCTTTGTTTTGGCATATGCCCATGTTGAATCCAACATTGTAGCCCTTGTCACAAAGTTGATGATGCTTAGTAGATTGAAGTTGAGTCCTTCAACATATGCAACATCTGTGATTTCTAATCCATTCCTCTTGATGGATCCAATGTCTCTTATTTCACCAGGAGCTTCATTTCCTCCAAATATGACTTTTGCTCCTTTAACTTCCTTGAATTTTGACAGATTTCTTTTATTTCCTGTCATATGTCCGGAATGTACCCACTATCCATGTACCAGGTTCCTTGGCACTCACTGCTCCTTGAACCTCGCAATCAAGGAAATTAAGTTTTAGGTACCCATGCTTGTCCTGGTCCCGAGGGGTTAGAATTATAAGATGATCCAACCAACCTATAGTCAAATGATTTGACTCTAAGAGGTTGCCATCTATCAGTGCCATAATCATAATTAATCCTAGCAAATTGCTTGGGGATTTTAGGTTCATACATCTGTCTCTTTTGTCTGTATGCCTGCATATGTGTTTTAGCAATTGCCTTCCTTGGGTAGTTGTGGTGTTTTTGAGTGTAGCGTCTAGGTGCATATGTGTGTCTTTGATGAAAGCTCTTATACTTTTGGAATGGCCTTTCTTTGAGTTCTGGCCTTTGCCATCCGGGCTTATATTCCATAAGTCTATGCCGATAGTTCACATTATTCCAATCGACTTGCTTGGATATTTTCTACCATTCCCATCATATGTATTTCTTTTTTATGAGTTTTCTGGGTTTTTTTGGTAGCTCGCTTTCTTCTTTACGAGTATTTTTACGTTTGAGTCTCGAGGGGACTCCGGAATCTCTTCTCACTGCCCTTTCAAGACTCTCAACTCGGCCGTTTTCCTTTTCCTTTGTAACCAAGGCCAGTTTGCTTATTATTGTGCTTTGGAGCGAATGTGTGTGCAACATTTAGAGTTTTGGATCTTTGATTCTTCATGACTTGAAGATCCTTTTTCCAAAATTACTCTTGAGGTTTGACATAGCATAGAGGAATTGAATCCTAAGCCTTTGTCTGTCTCCACATTATTTTTGACTCATAATAAGATCATCCAATGATTTAGATGCCTTAGTGAATGAGGCAATAACATTCTTGAGGTCATTCTCCTCTTTTCTATAGCAAATTTCGCTATTAATTTAGCATTTTCAGCCTTTAAACTTTTATTCTCATCACTATTTGACTTAGAGTACTCGGCTCCTTAGTCACTTTGAGTTTTGACTTTTGAGTAAAGTTTGTTTTCCTCATTCAATAGTGTGTGTGAGGTTTTAATGTGCTCAAAATCTTTCATCATTTTGCCTAATGAATCATAAAGATCAGTGGGTGATGAAGTGTGTGTGTCACATCACTATCACTAGTGTCGAGCTTGTTGAGTTAGATTGTACCTCATCTTCTTGATCTTGTTCTTTGGCCATTAAGCGGATCAATGCTTCTTCTTCGAGTCACTTGAGTAGTCGCTTCACCGCTTCTCTCGAGTCAGTGTCTCTCTTGACTTGGATGTCTCGGCCGATCTCTGCGACCATCATTGCCTTTTTCTTCTCTTGTCTTTCTTTCTCTCAAGACTTTTCTTTCTTCTTCGTTCTCGCTTGTTGACTACGGGATATGAGCGATCAATGGCATAGTGACCGGTTGTCTACAATTCCAACATAGATATTCACCTTTTTGATCGGCTCTTTCTACTCTTGAGTTGTCACTCTTTGATACTCAACTTGTTGATGATCTGTTCTCTTGGTTGGCCTATCATCCCTTGATTTGGAGGGAGCCGAGTGTCTTCCGGAGGATTCACCCTTTCCTCTCTTGTAGTTCTTGTTAAAGAACTTGTTAAATCTTTTAACCATCGTTATTTCTTCCGGGTCAATTGCCTCTTTGACCTCGACTCTCTTTCCATCTTTGACAATTAGAGCAAAATTGTTTTGGGTACAAATTGCCTCTTCCTGGTCTTTCCTTCTCACTCAAACTCGTAGGCTTTGAGGTCCGAGAATAACTCATGATTGGATGTCTTTGATAGGTCCATGGAGTGTCTCAATGCCATGACCTTCATTTCCCATTCACCGAAGACTTTTTAGGATCTTCATACACATTTCTTCTCGTATACTCCTTTCCAAGTGTAGACAAACTCATTTGTGATTTCTCGTAAACCGAGCATCCAGTTGATCCAGGTTTTCTCCGAGATCATTTTAAAGTTCTCAAATTTTTGTACAGTAATCGATAGTTTGTTTTCTTTGATTTGCTCGAGCCTTCACAAATCAATGTCGGTTTGTCCTGCATTTCCTTAGCCGTTTTGCAAGATTTCACTTTATTGAACATGGCTTTGTCCAAGGTTTTGTAAAGAATGTCCTTGGCTACATTGTCCAGGTTGTATCTTTTTCATCATCATTTGTCCACTCGAGCTTCTTGGTTTTTCAACCATGACCGGTCCGTGTCAGATCTTCTTCCCCTTCACCGCAGAATCTTCTTCGCATACCGTGTTCACCTTTAATATTTGCAGAGGCCCATCTTCTATCACTATCCACATCTCATCATGTAATGCTTTGATAGATGAGCTCGCATACGAATTTTCCAATCATCAAATTCTTCAATAGTGAACATAGGAATGCGTGTTAGATTTGCTTCCATGATAATAACTTTTAATGATAGAAAAGAGTTTTGAAAGTTTAAGTACTAAAACAGACTTTTGAAAAGTTTGGAGATCTAGTTCAAGAACTGATGGGAGGGTTCAATGAACCAACCGCTCCGATACCACTTGTAGGTCCCAAGGGGTGTAAGTGTAAGGTTTAGAAGGGGGGGTTGAATAAACCTTACCAAATTTTCAATTTAGTCCTTTTACATCTACTGAGTTCTACACAAAGTGTCCTTGATGGACAATCGAATTAGTCACTCAAAGAGAGTTAATCTCTCAACAGACTCAAATTGAGTATTAATAGAGTAACTCAAATTGTTGGCTATAAATTGACTCAATTGTGGTTTTGTTTTTCAGCGGAAGACTTAACACCCTTAAGTTTGATTAAGCAAGTTTTTACTTGATTTAGTACTTATAAATTATCAAATGGATAGCAAATTTATCAATGAGATATAAGCGATTAAAAGTGCGGGGAATTTAAATGCCGAAATGTAAATGACACAATAAATTTTTTATAGAGGTTCAAGATGGGGTAATTCTTCTACTCCTCTCTTCTCCAACTCCCCGGAGGAATCCACTAAGTAATGATCGCTTACAAAGTGGTAAATGTCCCGTATACAAGTCTTGATCACAACAGCTTGACTTGATCCTTTGGGACTCGATCCGGAGACGCCTGATCACTCACCAAGCTTCTGACGACTCGAACCTTCTTCACAGGCAAAATGCTTTGCTACTACACTGACCACTTGCTCAAGCTCTTTGGATTTGATCACGAAGCCCTCCAAAAGCTTAAGACTTGGTTCACCTTGAACCTTTCTACAATCCTTCCTAGAAAGTAGACCCCTTGTTTTGATTTTTCCTCTTCAACCGATTGAAGTTCTCTTTCCTTCACAAAAAAGTGTTGGATTGATGTACTTCGAGATGTAGTTTGAGGATTGAGAATGTTTCGAGTTTTTGATAAGCTTGTATATCTCACGTGTGTGTCATTCATCATCCTTCTCAAACAAACTCCTCACCTTTTATAGTGAACTTTCAAAAATTTGCCCGTTGAAGAGATAGGCTCATTTTTGAAAGTCACTTTGCGATCGTTGGCTTGCGCTTCTTGGAATTGCCATTTCCTCGTATGGATTGTTTTAACACCTTTTCGAGTTCGACACGGTGTAGTGCTTCCCATTGTTCATTCCTTTTGTACGCCTGTGGGACTCGAGCACTCCAAGAAAGGTAGTATGGAGATATTACTTGTTTAAGTAAATCTCTTGATTTCTCGTAAACGGTTCTTTTGCTGATTATCTCGACTTGATCGCATTTCCTTGCTTTCCCTGGTGACTTAGAGTCACTTCCAATCATTGGATGACTCTTCTCACTCACTTCACTTGAGACTTGGCTTCTCTTGAGTTGACTTGACTGATGTTCCACTCAACAGATCTCACCGCTTTTCGATCCGAGTTCTGTCGCTTTTCTTTGTCTCGATTCACTGCCTTTCAAAGAAGCCCTTCAAGCCTTGTCTTGTCTTCGCATGTTGGGCGTAGCTAACTTAACTCGCCTTGGCCACTCTAATTGTTACAATACAATTTACAACAGAATTGGGGAGCCAACTTTCTATTCTAAGTTTTACATGGCATTCATCAAAATCTAAACAATAAAATTCCTAACAGAGCAAATACCTCATCATAGTCAATGCCACTCTTTGATTATAACCTTTTGCAACAAGCCTCGCCTTGTATCTTTCAACTTCTCCTTTGGCATTCTTTTTCACCTTGTACACCCATTTTACACCGATTGCTTTATGACCTTTGGGAAGTTGAGCAAGCTCCCAAGTGTCATTTTTCTTGATGGATTTAATTTCTTCATCCATTGCATCTCCCCATTTCTTATTTTGAGTAGCTTCTTCAAAGTTCATCGCTCACAATCTGTGACAGACAAAATAGGGTGAGGTTTTCGAGCTTATCGCTCTACCTCATAGAGCTCTTCCAGCACTTCTTGACGCTCTTCATTTCTCTCAACTAGGAAAGATGGTGGTGATTGTGAAAATGACGGTGATGTTGGTGGTGTAATAATAGGTTCTTCTCCGATTGCTCAACAATTACTTGTTCATCATCTTCAAATTCAGAACGAAGTTGTAATCTTTGGCATGTGTACCCCAATCCCATTCGCTTCTTCATCAAAGATAACATCTCGACCGGTGATTATCTTTCCATTGATGGGGTTATATAGTTTGTGGCCTTTGGAGTTATTGTCGTGGCCGGTGAAGATAAACTTCTCGCTTTTATCATCCAACTTGCTTCTTTGTTCATCCGTACATGTACATGAGCTATGCTTCCAAAACTCTTAAATGAGAAATACCAAGCTTTCTCCCTTTCCATGCTTCTTGTGGTGTCTTGCCCCACACGCTTCTTGTTGGTGAGCGATTTGACGATAAACCGCACACGCCACGCTTTCCCGCCTTAACTCCTTTGGCATTTTCTTGCTTTTGAGAATACTTCGCACCATGTTGAGAATGGTTCGATTCTTTCTTTCTCGCAACTCCATTCTCATTTGGGGGATCTGGGAACGATGAAGTGGTCGTTGAATTCCATTTGCTTCACAAAACTCTTGGAATTCCTTCAAGTGAATTCTCCTCCTCGATCGCTTCTCATGGCTTTAATGTGAAGACCACTTTTTTTCCATCGCGCCTTAAACTTTTTGAATGCTTCAAACACTTCGACTTCCTCGCTTCAAGAAATAAACCCAAGTTTTTCTTGAAAAATCATCAATGAATAGTAGAAAATAATTACTTTTACCGAATGAATTTGGCTTGATAGGACCACAAACATCAGCATGTATGAGCTCAAGTGGCTTTTGATATGTGGAGTTGGACTCTTTTGGAAAGCTTTGCCAATTGCTTCCCAAGTAAACATCCTTCACAAAGTGATCGGGATGGTGATACAAGGTAAACCTCTCACCATATTCTTCTTGGATAGTAACTCGAGTCCTCCAAAGTTGAGATGTCCAAATCTTAGATGCCACAACCATGATGAATCTTTATAGCACATCTTGAGACACTTTGCTACATCGCTTTGAATGTTGAGCGTAAACATTCTATTTCTTGACATGGGTACCCCTGGCAATCAAGTTATTCATATTGTCTCTTATAGAAAGGTTATTGTCTTTCAAATGAATATCATAACCTTTCTCTAAGAGTTGTCCTGCACTCAAAATATTTGTTTTCATGGTGGGTACATAATAAACATTAGAAATAAATTGATGTCTCCCATCTTTCAAGCGAATAAGGATTGTACCTTTTCCTTTTACTACGGCTACTTTAGAATCATCACCGAAAGAGACATTGCCACTTACAGATTCATCAAGTTCTACGAACATTGTTCGTCTCCCACACATATGATTGCTAGCACTGTATCTAGGTACCATGTGTCATCTTGACCTTCACCGTCGTTTCGTCTTTTAAGAAAACATTAGCACCATCTTTCTTTCTTTTCTTCCACCAAAATGGCTCTCATTAACTCGAGTATTGGGATTTCTACAATCTCGGCGTAATGACCAAACTTTTGACAATTATAACATTGAACTTGAGATTTATCATACATCGAGTATGAATTTCCTCTTCCACGGCCTCTTGTGGAACTTTCTCCTTGCATATAGTTGTTGTTGTTGAAATTATTGTTTGAATTCCAACCTCGTCCACGACCTCGACCTCTTCCTTGTCCACGACCTCTTCCACGTTGACTTCTATTATTGTGGAAGTTTTCTTCATTCTTGGTTGGTGGACTTGTCTTAAGGAGTTGATCCGCAACACCCTTTTTCTTCTTTTTTTCTTCATGGGCTTCGCAAAGAACCAAGAAGTTTGTTCAATTGTCATAGTTTCGAGGTCTTTAGTTTCCTCGATGATAGTTGTAATACTATCAAAATTTGCATCCAAAGATCGTAAAATTTTCTCCATAATGGCAACATCTTCTAGTTTTTCACCATTTCTTTTTAGTTGATTAGAAACGGTCAAAACTCTAGAAAAGTAATCAGAAACAAGTTCGCTTTCTTTCATTTGTAGTGAATCAAACTCTCTTTCTCAATGTTTGTAGTCATACCTTTTAACTTTCTCTTATCCTCAGTAAGAGACTTGAGCTTATCCCACACTTGTTTAGCAGAGATAAAGACTTGAGATTTTCTCAAAGCCATCATCATCTAAAGCTTGGTAGATGAGGAAGAGAGCATTCTTGTCTTCTTTCTTTCTCGAGTCCTTCAAACTATCTTTTTCTCAGAGAGGATAGTGTTGACTTCGTCTTTTAGTTTCTTCATAACCTTTTTCCACGACTTCCCATACGTCATGTGCTCCGAAAGTGCCTTCATTTTGATACTCCGAGCTTTCAAAGTCGTTTCCCTTAAGTTGTGGAACTTGGAATGATGCCACACTCGCCATGTGAATTGAAGATTCTCGACTAACAAATGGATGAAAAAAATCTTGGATTTTTTTTTTTACTTGGTCAACGGTCAACCCTTGGTCAACTCGCGATCAACTATCAACTTAACTTGGTCAACTCTATGAGTTAACTCAATACTCTCAACCTCGATCTCACTATGTATAAAATCTCAAGAATTTTTTTCTCGATGTGGAAGATCGAAAGCCGCAACCACAGAGCATACTTAGAATTTCACGAGATTTTACAACCGTGGCTCACGATGCCACTTTGTTGGAAATTTACCACTCAAAAGACATAATTTTATTGACCACTCAAATATTACAAGACACACCTCACCACAACTTCACTCAAACTCAATATTACTTAGAAGCTTTTTCACTCACTTGTTTTTCTTTCTTAACTTGATACAAAATGAACCAACAACACCACCTATTTATACTAAAACTTCATCTAAATCAATGGCTAAGATTGATTCTCACCAACCTTAATCCAATGGTCATATTTTATTTCCATCTACCACATTCACCTACCATACCAACAACTTAAAATCAACTACAAAACTCAACTACCACAATTAATTATAAAATAAGTTTATATAATTCAACACTTATAAGTTATTTTTAGAGCTTATAAGATGTTAGATATTTTCTTAAGAATAAGTTGTTGAAGTGTTTGAATGAAATAAGATGATGTAGTAATGATAATTTTGTAATTAAAATAGTCAAAATTAATTAAGGAGATTGTTGAAATAAGATCTTATTTCGAAAAAAGTTGGGATTCCCCTACTTTTTTAAAAACAACTTATAAACTCCTGACATCTTATTTTATCAGCTTAATAGATCTTTTTCTAAAAAAATTAACAAACAAATTTAAACAACTTATAAGTTCTTAAACATCTCATAAGATGTTTTGAAGAGCTTATAAGCTCAGCCAAACACCCTCTTTATTTCACCATTTATTTTAATGGCATCAATGAAGTAGCCAGCCCACAAAAGTAGAATGGACCGACACACAAAAATAGAGTGAATCAGATGAAAAACTCAAAGAAAAATCATATAAATAATAACTTAAATTTTTTATTTTTGTATTTCTGAATAGGATTAATTAAAAACAATAAATATAGGGGGGCTAAAGGTTAACCCTTGTCTATGTACTCCCTTGAATGGTATCAATACGTGTCATATGTACATAATGACTTCAGTTTAGTGTGACGATATTTTTGAACACGTAACATCACATAATTCATAGGAGTATAAGTTGTAAAGTAAAATGGAATATATATGAAATCTTCATTGTATTTTTATTATAGGACGGACGGAATGGAATATTATTTGAAGCACGTTTGTAAATTGTAATATGTGGAAAAAGGACACCAGGGCAGAAAATTAAAATTAATCTAGAAAGCACATTTTGACAACAAAGGTATATCGTTCAAAAAAAAAAAAACATAAAAAAGGTCTAAGTTATAACCAATCAATTTTGTAATAAATGAAGTATTATTACATCTCTTCAAAATTTCGGCGCCGTAAATGAAAACAAAATATATATATGGTCTTGAGCCAAACGACTTTTCCAGAAGTCAAACTCCCTTTGAAAATAGCCAAAGTGGGATCGGAGCTGACTAGTCGACATCTTAAGTGAAGTATTATTTTTTTTTGGATTTATCATTTTCAATCAACGTTATCCTTTTTCAGATTCTACTTCTTTTTCTTGAAATCAAATCTTGAACTTTTGCTCGTAGACGGTAGCCTTATGAGAAATTGACTACAGTACTAAATTAAAGCCAAAACTGATTTTGATTTCTCAATAGTCAATATACGTGTCAAACAATTTGGGAATTTGTATGGTTTTCATTCAATTGAGAAAAGTGTTTTTTCATTCCATTGACATAAATTCTCAAAACTTTTATTGGAATTTTTGCAAAAGTGGAAATATATATGTTTGATTAAAATTTATCTGGCGAAAATTTGGGAATGTGTTCCGGTTAGTATAATATTAATTATTTTATTGGAAAATTGTTAAGATTATTATTTTTTGGCTTACTTTAAGAGGCACAGAACTCATTTTCGATTTAATAATCTCAAAAGCAAAACTTACTACTAATCCTACCCCTATCCCGAAACTCAATTTGTATAGAAATTAAGCATTTAATTATAATAAGTAATACTCTTAATTATATATTGTACCAAGACTATAGCTCCTTTTATTGTATTGTGATCAACTTATTAAATGCCTGAAGTAACTTCTTATATCCATAATCCATCGACAATTTCAATTCTTAATATTTGTCACACTTCATTTGTAACTCTATTAGCATATTGATTTACATATAATCGGACCAGCAAACCCATAATATTCCAAATAAAAATTATATTGAATGACACAACAACTACTTAATCCAACAATTTCATAATATCATTAATAAACAAATTAACTAGCTAGTTCAATGACATTAAAACAATTTCGCTGAAATATCCATTGTCTTTTAGAATAATCAATTGTTGTCGTAGATGATGTTGTAAAAGACCCTTCCAATACACAACAATTTTATACCATTGTCTTTCAGACTATTGACAATGGTCATGCAACAAACATGCAACAATCGATGTCTTTAATTGTGAAAGACAACATTCGGGACAACGGTTAAGAACTGTTTTGGAATTTCTTTACGATAATGGTTGGCGACAATCAGGGGCGTAGCCAGGATGCTAGACTACCCCTAGCCCGACCAAAAATTCAGAAACCCTTCATATAATTATATTAACAAGAAAAAAAAAGAACACAACATCAAACACATTATGATAAAAATGTTCAACAATCCAAAATCTAGTACAAAGCTAAAAAGTAAGTTGAACCCTACGATTTTTTACTTTAGCAAATTCATCAATAAGAGAATCTATATCTATTTTTCTAACAAGCTCTCTTTCAATATAAATTGCCAAACTATCACCAAGAAACTCATCATCCGTTTTGTTGCGAATTGCAGTCTTCACATACTTCATTGCTGAAAATGACCTCTCAGTTGTAGCCGTAGAAACAGGTAAAGTTAACACAAGACGAATCAATCTAGTTATCATTTTGTAGTCGTCTGACCTTCTTGTTTCCACCAGCTTCTCACACAATTTTGCAAGGGTACGCACTTGAAATTCAGGATTTAGAACCACGTGAACTTTATAATATTGCAATTCACTCATAAAAGTATGTTTTTCTTGTTGATCAAAATCATCACGATAAAACTCCACAACAAGCTTTTAGATATAATCAACATTAAATGCTTCGAAAGATTTTTTTTGGATCCAACGCCATACTAAGCTCGAGCAATCTAACAGATTTCTCATTAAACCTCAAGTTTAACTCTGCCAGTTGAAAATCTATGCACTCATAAAAACTTCAAAATGGTAATGATGCTCAAGAGTTATTTGCCTCTTACCACGACCAAAGTTGTTGTTTAGGTCAGGTATATGGATTTTATGCTTTGTGCAAAAATCTTTTACTTCCTGAATTAGTTTATCCCATCCTTGTTCTCGTAACTCTTGAAGAAGTGTTTTTCCAGTGGAAACATATCCAAGTGCAGCCAAAATGTCAATAGATTCCTTTTGAAATGTTTGACAAAGAAAATTGGTTACCGCATAATTGCCCTCATTAAGTGCAAGCCAAACACAAAACTGAATGTTTCGATATTAGTGTAAGCACCACGAATTTCTGCTCGAGCTTTGGCATTGGAAGTATTTGATATGAGATCCTCAAGCACCTTAGAAGTTGAAACATACATATCTATCATACTCTGAACAGATTGATAATGAGAACTCCAATGAGTAGAACCCGAACGTTGTAAAGATATGATCTGATTAGCACCTCGTCCAGATTCACGCTCTCCACTTGCCAACATATTCTCAATATTTGTTTTATGAGTAGCTTGCAACTCTGTATGGCGTTTTGGAGAAGATTTGATAATGTTAATGACATTATCCAAATCGGATCACACCTTTTTTGCTGCAACAACCAACGTCAATTGCAACCTATGAGCAAAACAATGGACATAGTATGCATATGGACAATCTCTAAGAAACAACGCCTGTAGTCCTTCCCATTGGCCGCGCATGTTACTAGCACCATCATACCCTTGACCTCTCAATTTATGAACTTGAAGATTGTATTGAGAAAGAACTTCTGAAATAACTCCTTTAAGAGTTTCTGAACAAGTATTAGATACACCCCCAATTACAAAGAATCTCTCAGTTAAGATTCCTAGAGAGTTTACAAATCTCAAGATAATGGCCATTTGCTCTCGATTTGATTCATCTTGTGCTTCTTCGACAAGAAGAGAGAACCAAGCATCTCCAATTTCCTCTCGAATCATCTGACGGACTTTGTTGGCCATGATTGCCAAAATTTCTTTTTGTATTTCTGGAGAAGTGTATTTAGCATTCTTAGGTGCATTGGTTAATACAACATCTTTTATATTTTCATTCATTTCTCCAGCCCAATGAATCAGTTCAATGACATTTCCCCGGTTCAATAAATTTTCAGATTCATTGTGACCTCTAAAAGCACAACCTTGTAATGTTAGGTACCGAACACTCTTGATCGTTGTCTTTAACTGCAACCGATTTTTCTCAACTTCCTCTTTGCTAATTCTATTAATCACTTTATCAATATGTTGAGATGGCTTCATCAAAGAATGAAAACATGCCACACATTTATTATGAGGTGATGAAGCCGATGAACCAACATGACCAAGAAATGGACAATTCTTACCTTGATGTACTATTCTCCAATTATCAAATCCTTCCATCACTAAAGTCGAAGTTGCAGATGCATGATAGTTTTCTCCAAAAAGAAAGCATGGAAAACAGTAAGCCTTATGTGTAGTAGGAGAATACTCTAACCAACTGAACTCATTAAACCAATTATATTGGAAGTGGCGAAACTTATTGTCATTATATTCACGACCTTATACTTTTGAAGTTTGGGTTGATAAGGCCCAAGATTCAAATATGCCCGTCTAACTTTATCCCTTTTAGCAAGAGGCCCATCACATATTCTCTTTATTTTTCCTGGATCCCGTTCAAATTGGTTATTTTCATTTGGAGAAGATTCTTGATTTTTAGTTGGAGGAGAAACTTGTTGATTTTCAGTTGGAGGAGTAGATTCTTGATTCTCAATTGGAGGGACATGTTGTTGATCACAAAATGGCTTGAAGAAAGAATGCAAAGTTGTTTTGCTTTTTTTGCTAGATGGTTGTTGTGAGCCCATAAGAAAATCTATACGATCATTGAAATAAAACATTAATATTAAGTTGCTAAAAACTACAATCTATATAATCAAGCATTAACAAGTATAAGCAATAATGCAATATATAAAACATGTATTAAATCAGTTTTTTTAAGAAACAATAATTTTTTTGCTATTAAACTAAATTTTTTAAATTTTACCCTAATTACTAAATCAGTTTCTTATTTAGACATTTAGTTAATACTATTATACTTAAGTTTTTGGCCTAATTAACATCATAACATGAATTGTTGAAGAACATATAGTCCTAAATAAATCACAGAAAATAAAAAACCATGATTTCAATCACCCCTTCAATATAAATAATAATCATAAAGCAAATCCTATAAACAACAATGATTTTTTTTTTAAAAAAATAAAACTTACAAAAATGGATTATAAGAGACTAAGAGTTGAATATAAGCCATAAGAGATTACCTCTGCAAATATTAATTGGTGTCGCAGTCGCTGTCGAAGTTCACGCCACCTGCCGGAGTTCGCGTCGCCTGCCGGAGTTCGCCGCCCCTGAAGCTCTGTCTCGGGTGAAAAGTTTCAATTTTTGGTGGATGAATTTCTATAGGGTTTGGTTTGGGAATTTTTGCAATTTCTCTCTTCTTTCTCTTGTAAGTCGTCTGCCAGAAAGAGGTATAGACATTTTTTTTATGTTGGAGTGGGCTAAGTAGTGGGCTTTGTGTATTTTATTTTTACCCCTAGCCCAAATCCTAGGCCTTGTTTGTTTATGTTTCCAAGGGCCGATTTTCAATTTCCAACTATTCATACAAATGGAATCATGTTCGTTTTTAAATTTTTCAATGGAAATCATCATTTTTATTTTCCAATTTTCACATAAAACATCTCAAACCTATATTTTCAATTTCCAACCTTATACTATACCCTATATCACTCATCAATCACTTTATCACCTTTTTATCAAATTATACATGCGCGACCCTCCATTACCAACTCTATCTACTTATAATATTACTATTTTTTAATTATATATATTTAATGGGACCCACCAACCTACAATCTTCCAAATATAATATTATATATACAATTAAAAAATTCAACCACTATCAACTTTTCAAATTATTATATACATAAAATACTATTTCAAAACTACTTAACCAAACATAATCTCATTTTCAAACCTATATAAAACTCATTTTCATTCTCTCATCCAAACATAATTCCAGTTTTCACACGAAAACCAATAAATTCTCAAAATTCTATTTCCAACACAAGAAACTAAAAATAGTTCATGGAAACATAACCATACAAGGCCCTAATTTCCCTAGTCCGAAGTCTAAATATATATATATATATATATATATATATGTATATATAAATCCAGGTTCAACCCCCAAGTTGGGGTGTGCTTGGGACCAGGGGAGCACCCCCCCACCTACGCCCCTGGCGACAATGGTTTATAACCTTTGTAATACTTCCAACGATTCGATTTCTGACCGTTGTATTGTTCTTTATGGCACCTCTTCTACTACGTTTTTTTGGTCGATGTCTTTATGTTAACTTTTTAGACAACGGTGTTTAACCATTGTTTATGTACAAATTCCACAATGAATTTTTTCATCGTCCAATTTTTAATTTTTTTCTTTGAACTTGTTTGCATAAATAACTAAAAATACTTGATATTCATGACAATCCATTCACTTAATAACACAATAAATCAATTTAAAATCCAAATCTAAATTCATTGTAAATGCCACATATCCCCGAATACAACTTAAGCCAAACAGAATGATTGTACAACCATAACAGTCCTAGTTGACCAATGAAAGAAAAATAATAAGATCCACACCAAATCGCTACAAATTAGACAAAAATCTAATATACTAAAAACTACGCAAAATGAGAAACAATGATAACGATCACCAAAATCATGAACGTTGATTTGTATTCTATGTAGCTCCATTACATACTCTGCACAATTAACACATCGAATAATTAAAGAAAGAGCTGGAAACAAAATATAAATGAGAGTTCAAGTGCATATGAAAATGTCAAGATCTACACCACCGAGTACCAAAAATGAATTTCCCAATAAACAAGTAAGCTACGACCCAAAACACCAAACAAAATACAATATTTGTGAAAATTTACCAGGATGCTTGGTATTGAGAGCATATTACCTTTCCATAGATTTCACATTCAAATTCTCATGTAGTGAACATACATTCAGTACCAATTCTCTCATGTTTAACATGACAATTACATTTTCAACTTTTCTATTCCATAAATAGACTTTGATTTGACTTCTGAAACAAGGTACTCCAAAAATAGCCACACATATTATTACTTTCATCATTGCTACCCCCTTTAGGGAACCCTAACATTGAACCCACCGGCCTTGTAGGAAAAGGGGAAAAAAAGTTACATTAATAATAATTATAATTAATTAGTTCGCAGTATTTAATTAGTATCAATTAATTAATATATATTGATAGGAATCATTATAATTACTAACAGAGTCTTTAAAAATGAGAATTATGATGTATTTTACCTTGTGGAGCTCATTAAAGTTAGAGTTTGGTTATGGTTATCAGCAAAATCATCAAAACTTTGTTGTGTGGCGTTTTCGGATTGGCTTTTAGAACCGAAATCATGTCTGAGTAGTAGCTATTTGAGTCTGTACCATTTTTGGGTTGGGGCACCCCTTGTGCTTCTTTAATAAAATTTCTTTTGGTGATCAAAAAAAAAAAATTATAATTACTAAAAGGCACTATAGTCAAAGTCAAAATCACACACCCGTTGATGCAAATTGAGATCCCTATTCCACTTTCATGTTCCACTTCTTATTCCATTGCATTTGATGAATGATATGTGTACAATATTGATCCGAAATTGCGTCAATCAATTACGATGTACTTTAAGATCCATTGAACTCAACGACAACTATTCTTAAGTCAATTTAATCCGTCTTTTAATGTTGTATCTAGTAACTCAATAAATTGTACAAAAAAACATTTACGTAATACTCGTTTTTTTCTTCGAGGGGTACAAACTTCCAGCATTAAAACACAAGATTGATCCCAAGTTCATTGAAGTAATACTCTTATTTGTACCAAGAGCTCCTTTTATTGTATTGTAATCAAGCTATTAAATTTTTAAATAAACTTCTTATATTGTCACATTCCATTCTCCAACAGCCTCCATTAACATATTTTTTTTTTTTGAGAAACATCCATTAACATATTGACTTACATATCAATTGGGAGATCAAATTTCCTATTTCATTTTCCTTTTGGATGAATGACACATGTTATTGAGATAAATATAGATAGTTGATTGATTCAATGTATCCACACGTGTCATTCATTCGGGTGATTGAATAGGAAGTGAAATAAAAAATTGGAATAGAAAATCTGAATCCATCAACAACAAAACTATAATATTATCACAAATTGAAAAATACAATTAAGTGATACGACAATAAACAAATACTAAAATCAAACAATTTGCATAATATCCATATTATCATAAAATTAATACAACCAAATTAACTAGTTTAACATACACTATATATCAATACTCACATGTTTAAGTTTTAACATAATGAGTTAATGACTACGTACATATGTATTTAACCTTCCTATCCTAGAAAATTTGATTTGAATTCTGAAACAAAATGTACTGCAAAAGTAACCAAACACATGACAAAATCACTTTCTTATTCATTGCTGCCCCCTCCGGCGAACCCTAACATTGAACCCACCGGCCATATAAGCCGTTAAAAGAGGAACAAAAACCGGCTGCTCCTTCCGAACCGGCTCGAACTCAAACCGGCTCAGAACCGACGCCACCACATATTTCATCTGAATAAAAGCCATTTCCTTCCCAAGACACACTCTCGGACCGGCCTGAAAAACCGGAAACTTGTACGGGCTCACCGTCTTCATCACCCCATTCTCATCAAACCACCGGTCCGGTCTAAACTCCATCCGGTCCTCGCCCCACAACTTCTCCATCCTCCCCATCCCGTACTGGAAATAAGTGACCCGGTTCCCTCTATAAACCCGGGTCCCGTCCGGCAAAACGTCGTCGTTCGCCGCGTGCTTGGAGTCCCACACCACCGGCGGGTAAAGCCTCATCGACTCACACAAACAAGCCTTCACAAAATTCATCCCCTTCAGATCGTCGTATCCCAGCCGTCCGTTCCGGATCGACAACAAAACTTCCTCCACCGCGATTCTCGATTCCCGGTGCGACGTCAGCAGCCAGAGCAGCCACGTCACGGCGGCGGAGGTGGTGTCCCTTCCCGCCATCAGGAAACTGATCACCATATCTCTCACCATCTCATCTCCTACTCCAGATTCCAAAAATCTCGACAGGAGATCTCCGCCGTTGATTTTTTTCTTCTTCGATCGGATGATCTCATCCACGTGGCCACGCACGAGACCCACGGCATCTTTCAGATCTTTCTCAGACCCCACATTCAGAACCTTCTTCAATTTCCAAACCGCTGGAATCGGAGCGGTCCCGCGCATGGCGGACATCTCCGACGCAGCATCGAACGCCGCCGCCAGAGGCGGAGGCGGTCGGGTGAGGTCCAAACAGAAAGGGTCCATCCCGAGAGACACTTTACAGATAGTATCGAAACCAAATCTCTTCAAAACCTCCTGTATGTCCAAAATCCCGCCATTTTCGGCGGCATTTTCGAGAATTGGAATCAATCTGTTATCCACCTCATCTTCTAGAACTTTCACGACGAACTCTCGTAAAGACCTGGCGCTGAACTCGTGACTCGCTAACTTGCGCTGGGTGCTCCACGTGTCACCATCCACGTTGAAAATCCCGAGGCCCAGAAAATCGCCCAGGAGTTCCGTAAAGGGTTTTCCTTTAGGGAAGTTGGCGAAATTTGTTTTTAGAATATACTCTACGTTTTCCGGGTTTGCGGTGACGATCGTTCGTGGTGCACCGAGTCGGTGCACCACGATCGTCTGCGTCTCCGACTCGGATAAGAGCTCGGTGTACCAGCTCAGTAACCGGTGGCGGTTTTTGTAGAAGGAAATTAGGCAGCCGATTCTTGGACAAGAATAGCGGGGAGTCGTGAAAATGGATGATAATTTTCTGAATTTAATATATATTTTACCCGAAAATAACAATAATAATGAAGATAGAAGAGAAATAACGAGAAACCCTAAAGTAACTGAGAGAAGAAGAGAAAGATTAATCATGGTGGTGTGAGTTGAGATAGCTAGGTTTGAAATGCAGGGAAAAGTAAAGTGAGAAGTTTGAGTGAAGAGAAAGAGAGTTAAACATTTATATATAGAGATAGACATGTCAGAAAGAATGATACAAGTTAATGCCCTAATGAAGGTTTGTTTCTTTTTCAGTCACATGTTTCTCGAGGGAGAAAGCAATTTGTGGGCGGGGGTATAATGGTCATTTCAAATGATTGGTTTATGTAACTGTTGATGCGGGTTATGGATTGGGAGGTATTTGTGGTTAAGAAAAAAAGCGGGCGGGTTACGGCTGGCCGACGAGGATATTGTGATGGGATATTTGATATTTCATTCGCCTTATTTTTTGAGTCGGCTTTATATGCTATTCTAGTTCTGTACGGCTGTACCTTTAGTTAGGAGTTGTAACTTTTTGATATGTCAATTAATTTGCTCGATTTTATTCTTTAGTCAAAATAGCAATTTCGGTCATTCAATTTATAACGGTCATAGGTATTTTGAATATTTTGTGTATTTTTGCTACTGGACAAGGATATTATGGAAACAATTATAAATAAAATATTGAAACACCTTGTTGTAACCAAAATCCCATAGAATCAGAACTTGCAGGACGAAAACTGCACAAATGAGAACTTTTCGGATCAAAGTTGCACATAATGAAAATTTTACTGGATCAAAATTGCTACCCAAAATATTTATAGATCCAAAACTGCTAGTCCCTATAGTTACTGGATTAATTTTGCAATTAAGCCTTTTAAAGTAAGTAGTGAAACTATATATATAATTTAGGGACATAGCTAGAAACTTATTACATTGGGGATGTGATTTAAATGTCAAAAAAAATATTACTTCTTTTTATTACATTTGCTATTTTTTTAAATGACAATACACGAAGTTTAAACAAATTTCCAAAAATATGAAACGTTGATGATTTAATTCGTTTTTAAACAAGATGATTTTGAAAATAGAATGCACATGATCACATTATATATATATATATATATATATATACTAATCCAACTACATCCAAACATAATTAATGCATTTTAATATTGTATTACTTTGAATGTAAAACACAATGTATATTAATTTGTAGCGTTAAAGAAAAAAATTTAAGTTGTATTTTATTTGGAAGTTAAAATAGAAATCTAAATTTATTATTAACCAAGTTAATTTAATATATTGATTGTCTAATTATTACACTAAATAGAGATGAGAAATCTTATATTTTACCCCTAAATTTGTAGAAAGGCGGTGTGGCTTTGGCGGTGCGGTTTTGTTCCAAAACCAAGACTGAATTAACCAACAAGGCGGTGCAATTTTTATTTCATACCTTAAATCGCAGTTATAATTGAAAAATCAATATGAAATTAAAGGTGCAACATGTTACGGTTCGGACTGTTTTTGAAAATTTATGATCAGATCGATTGTATGCCTAATGCCTGGCAGCAACTTGTAGACAATTTCAATTTGATTTGGAGTGTGCGCCTTTCACAAATACTGAACGTGAAGAAAATTTTCATTTGATCAAATTTCTGTTTCCCGAAAATTATTCATTTATTTGTGTCGTATTCACAATCTCTGTCTGAAGTACATGCATGCTTTCTATAGTTGTAAGTTTTGCCCTACACTCAATATATATATAATTTTGATTTGATTTATAAGTTTTGGATGATAAATTTGATCAATGGGAACAAGTGCAACTCAAACTCAATAATTTAAAGGGAAGAGCTCCCCATCATACATATCCACAATAACAATCGAGCAAATTAGCGAATATATGCTGGCAATTTACATATATACACAATAACAACTCCATAAATTAGAAATGTGGGCCAAATACACGCCTAAAATCCTCACGTTGAGTGTGTCATTCAAATGGACCAGAGTCATGGTTTTCGAACTCTGGTCCTTTGAGAGTTGTTGACATGATAACACTATAAGAAAAAATTTAAATTATCTACAGAAAATTGTAAGTGAGTATTAACATAACTGTAAAGTAGTATATGTAAAATTGTTATAGGTAAAATTATTTTATGTAAATATTTACCAATAAATTAAATCTTAAATTGTTGGTATAGATTAGTTACCTACAATATTTCTGTTGATCAGTAAATTTAAAAAATACTGGTGATCTGTTGATAATTTGTCAGTAATATTTTTATTCTGTAATATTCTGTTGCTAATTGTAAAATTGAGTTATAAAATCATTTTAATTTGTCAGTAAATTCTGTCGGTGACTGGAATTTTCTTGTAATATCCAAGCAAGTCAGTTATGCATGATTGTGCTTTACCTGATATATGTTGAGTCGAAGTTGAGTAGATCAATTGATCACAAATTAATATTTTTCCTTATGTCTTAAGTAGGTTAATTAGTGCCTTTAAAAATCATAGAAAACAAATAAAGATGATTTAAACATGTCAAACAGTTTAATTCTGTAGATGATAACAAAACATTTTAAATAATAATAAAAAAAAGTCATCACGTGCAATGTAAGAGACTTGATTATAATTATAGTATTCTTTAATGTTAAATTAATGTCGACATATCTTTAGTCTTTACATATGATCAAATATAGTCAAAAGAGAGAAACGGCTTATATATTCTCCTATATAATTAATTTTAAAGTTTAGGTATATGCATTTATATATACACGAAAAATACAATTTATTATTTAGGCATGCTACAATTATGTGCAAAAATATTGATTTCTCATTCACTTTTCACTTTTCGAGTCATAAAATATGGGAAGCGTGTATCATGCATGCACTTATATTATAGCTTAATTGGGGAAAAAAATGGACATTTGCTTTTAGTAATCACTTGTCTCCATTTGAATGTCATTTCAATTAAACTTAATTAGATGTGAACTGAAAAATAATAAACTTTTGCATATATATGCTTTTCCTTAATTTAATTAGCTCCAAATAGTACTTGATGGGTGATGAAATATTTAATTTAGTGCATTTTCATGTGTCACGGGCAAAATTGCAATATTCATCGTGTAACTTAGAGGTAAGAAACTCGGTCTTGCTTAAACTCGAAATTTCGATACAACACATGACATTTTTGGCAAATTTTTAAAATTCCGGCTAAAATAGGTGTGCAATTTTATTACTCGCAGAACTAAATCAAAATTTTATTACTTTACATGACTAATTTTGCTTTTGCAGTTTGCTGGTATTCACCCCATCTCAAATGCTCCGTGATAGAATTTAGCATGATGATACTATAAAGTATATATAAATTTACTTAGTTCAATAGTATGTCAGTTTACCAATAATATAAGCCTATACAGTTAAACCTCTAAAAATTAATAACATTAGGATTACCAAAACCTATTAATTTAGCGATATATTAGATAATCGATAAATTAATGATCTATTAATTTATAGAAATATACGACTTGTTGAAAAAAATTGCTTGTGAATAATTGTCATGTTCCTCTAAAAACTAATGAAGGGATTGCAAAATTTTGAATTATTTTCTTGTCACTAAAGAAAACTTCAAAAGATTCAACCTTGTAATGCGAGTATTATACAATTGTAGAGATGTTGAATGTTGAAACAGAGTTATTGACTGGCGAGTAGATAATGTTGGGAATGTAACACGTGTGATATTATATTCGGGAATTAAACCAGAAAACTTACTTGGATTTCAGAAAAATGAAATGCATAAAGTACAGAAATTTAGGCCGAGGCTAGAGTTCGACTCTGTCTTTAAGACGAATTGCCCCGCTACGATGCCCACGGTTGAATAGCAAACATCTCCCAAGATACAACAGTCTCCTCTTGCTGTAGTAGCACTCACAACAAGAGACGGTAAACTTTAAATGTTTTGTACTCTCTCTTTTACGGGAAAATTTTGACAGAATGTATGTTTGTGTTTGTATGCAAAAATTTAATGTTTTTGCTCATTCATTTTCTGCAGAATGAGGGGAATATTTATAGATTACCAAAGGTCACAATTGAAACAACACAACTGTTCGAATATACATGTCCATTTATTCGAACAGAAACGTCCATTGGTTTCAAACGAAACAACACAACTATTCGGATAAACCTTTTCAATCTGAATAGTTTTCAAATGAACAGTTACACCTTTTGGCAACAATTTTTCATTCACCCGGAAATATTTATAATATTTCCAACAATCCCCACTTGAATGAGAAATTACATGAATCAATGCGAATGCATATGTAAATGGAGGCACTAAAGAGAGTACAACTGGAAAGTTATTGCATCAGGAGAGGTAGCTCCTGGCTTTGAACATTCCTTAGTGGAATACTATCGGATTTACTTGGCTAATCAGTGAACATGATGTCTTGAACCGTTCAGTCGTTGGTGTAAACCATTACAACATCACCTACACAATAACCTCCCTAACATTTCCAGTTCTCATGGTTGTATTCATTTTGGCCCTGAACAACCTTGGGTTTCATAACTGTTTTAGAAAATTCAAGCCTCAGAATTCTCATGGAAGAGTATTCGGCCATATCCCACTTGGTTTAACCAAGTTATAGGAATCATTAAAAGTTGAACTTAACCTTACATACTTCTGCAGAAAGCACTTTTAATCATAGGAATGGGTAGGAAGTTATCCTAAGTGCTTAACTGAATCTTCATAACTTAGTTGTCCCGTTGAACCAAGTTCTTGGGATCTCTAGTCATCATGGTTGGGTTACCATTACAAATATTCATGCGTAATAGGCTTCAATCCCATTTCCTTCGGTATACTTGATCTCTATGGTAAACCTTTGGTAAACGGATCCGCGAGATTCTTCTTAGAGTTTACAATTGATCTCCACTTCAATCAAATTTGCGCGCAAGATTGAGATCAATATCTTTACATATTTGAGCATATAATCACTGAGCATGTGTAACCACTTCAAATCGACACAAGTGCCACCGGTGGACTTTCAAGCCCTTCAATGTCGATGTGGCTTTATAACACCTTATAAGCTCATATAGACTATTATCAATATGTCATCTCTTTTTAGGTAGTGATTTGTTTGACTTTATCACTTGTCAAACTTGTCATTATCTAAACAATGATTTAATAGTTGTACATGTTCCCTTCAAGTTCGGTACAACAATCCGTTTTGGGCCTACCTTGATAAGATTAGCCTTTAAGGCCTTTTTCTACACCTTTCCTTCGTACCTCAGTGTGTGCAGTGTTGCAACACTAAAGAGCACACTAAAAGATGCACCTCTTCAAGAGAAATCACATGTGACCCCTTTTAGCTATCAATCAACCCTATCAATGTCAATTGACTCATATCCTCTTTTCTAAGGATATATTTCAAAGAAATATAAGGGTACCTCTCAAGGAAATTTGTATTTCTTTGACTCCGCAGTTATTGGGGTCAATCTTTGTCAAGATTGAGGCAAATTTATATTTACCAAACATCCCCACATTTGAGGCAAAACTAATCACCATCACATTGTGCAACAAAGTGATTGATATGTGTTTTGCATGTATTTTGGGCTTAATTATGGCTCGAACTAGTTGATATGCATGCATTACATGAGTAAATAGTATTTTATTTCTGTTTTGTGGAAAAGGTATTACGCTTTGCTCGTTTTGTAGGAATTTGTTGATAATTGTAGCATTTTGGAAACAATTCGGAGCATTGCGATAAAGAACCGCCAACACTTGACGTAATGTACGAAGTTTGGAGCTGAATCGGGAAGAAGTCAGACGAACCGGGCGGGAAACAAAAGAAAACGAACATATATCAAGTCTAGCAGGTGCACACAGGCAGGACGTGCGTCCCTAGCACGGCCTGTGCGCTAACCCATGGCCAGTTCTCAAGTTCGACTATACGCACGGGCTTTTCCATCCCATTTGTCTAATTCTTTGTACCAAAGAACCAACGAACAAATTTGTTCCAATAAAATTTGAGCAAGTCTCTTGTGAGACGGTCTTACAGATCTAAATCCGTGAGACGGACCTTCTAAGGGTTCCGTCTTGTGAACATGAACCATGAAAATAAATTTAAAAATAGTAATGAACCATGAAGAAACAAAAATAAACCCTAAACACATGAACCATGAAGAATAAATCCGAAAAATAAAAATAAACCCAAAAAATAAAAAATAAACCCTAAAAAAAACTAAAAATCCTAAAAATCCAAATCAATTAAAAATAAACCCAAGAAACAAAATAAACCCTAAAAAAATAAATATAAACCCTAAGAAAAATAAAATCTGAAAAAAAACCCTAAAACTTTGTGTAAGGGTTCCGTCTCACGGATCTAAATCCGTGAGACCGTCTCACGCAAGTGTTTGCCATAAATTTTTAGTATGATGAATTTTAAATCCATTTTTTCTTGTAATTGTGGTGTATCTCAAATATA
>CM071930.1:80453669-80543669 GCA_016081115.2 Rehmannia glutinosa | reverse complement strand
CATTCATCTGAGAATCAAACTGAGATGGACCAATATTCATGCCATTAAAATGCTGAGATGGAGCTGTGTGATGGTGCTGAGAGTACCCAATGCTGCCTTGAGTGAAATTAATACTTTGCTGATTGGGAACATAGCTAAGGTCTATCCGGTAAAAGCACTTGTCAGCCGTTTGATTGTTTCGAAAACAAATCTGGCATTTAGGACCAGTGAAATTACCTCTCCCTCCCCTTCCACGAAAAGAGCCTCCTCGTGGCATACCTCGGCCTCCTCTGTTATTGTACTGGAAAGGGGGCTCCCCTGCCTCTGTTCCATTGGTTATTGCCACTCCTTCTTGCTGGACCGTGAGTTGTAAGGTTAATGGAAAGAGATCCTTCAACACTGATTTGAGCATTATCAGTGTTTTCAAGACGTGTTTCAAAGCTAAGTAACAGGGCATGGAGTTCCATGAGAGTGCATGGTACATGTCTTGAAGTGACAGACACAACTACAGAATTATAGTCACTACTAAGGCCCCCTAAAATGGTATAGAACCTGATCTTTATCACTAATGGCTTCTCCTGCAGCGGCTAACACATCACAACAACCTTTGATCTTACTGAGGTATTCCCTCATACACATAGTGCCCTTTCTTAATGTTTGAAGTTGCAATCTATATTGCATAACTTTAGCCTGTGTTTGGCTAGAAAAATTAGTCTTGAGGGCATCCCAAATTTCACAGCTGGTTTTCAATCCAACAACAGTAATGAGCACACTCTCAGATAAACTTGACAAAAGCCACGAAACAAGGAATTGATCCTGTCTCTTCCATGTAGTATAAGCAGGATTAAGGGTCTGTGTTGCTGCATTAGTACCTGTAATATATTCTGGAGGAGCTTTCTTAGCTCCAGTGAGGAAGTCCTCCAAGCCATAGCCTGTCACGGCTGCCAAGATTTGTTGATGCCACATGAGATAGTTGGATTCAGTAAGTTTAATGGTCACCAGTTGACTCTGAGGTTGGACCACTGGTTCTGTTGCCGCCATGGATGGATATTAGCACAAAAGATGAAAAGAGAAATGAAGAAAAAGAAAACAAAGCACAGATACCTGCTGCTCTGATACCATATTGAAAAGTAAGGATAAACATAGCTGAGGTATTAAGTTTAAAGGATATAAAAGAAAGCTTGGGATTTATCATTCTTGTATTTGATTACTCAATCATTAATTCAATGGTACAGTAGTACATCCGTATATATAGGACCTAGGAATGATCTAGACTATACATCTGCTAAATGATGATTGGAGGCTCAGAATAACAAACTCTGCATTAATCATTTGCAGAAGGAATCTAGGCTACATATAATCAGATATGTATGGTGTACTGCTCCAACTTATTTGATGCATTTTGATCAGGGGTATTCCTTCCAATATATTATTAAATCTTTTATTGGAAAATTGATAAGATTTTTTTTTTATAATAATAGGTACTTTGTGGGGAACTACTTTATTTAAGTAATTTTATTGGAATAGTAATAAGATAGATAGAAAATTCTTGCATGCCTTTGTTAATAATATTATTGTACCAAGACTATAGCTCCTTTTATTGTATTGTGATCAACTTATTAAATGCCTGAATTAACTTCTTATATCCATAATCCATCGACAATTTCAATTCTTAATATTTGTCACATGACTTCGTTTGTAACTCTATTTGCATATTGATTTACATATAATCGGACCAGCAAACCCATAATATAACAAATCAAAATTATATTAAATGACACAACTACTTAAACCCAACAATTTCATAATATCATTTATAGACAAATTAACTAGCTAGTTCAACGACATTAAAACAATTTCACCGAAATATCCGTTGTCTTTTAGAATAATCAACTATTGTCGTAGATGGTGTTGTAAAAGATCATTCCAATACAAAACATTTTTATACCATTGTCTTTCAGACTATTGACCATGGTCATGCAACAAACATGCGACAATCGATGTCTTTAATTGTGAAAGACAACAATTGGGACAACGCTTAAGAACTGTTTTCGAATTTCTTTACGATAATGGTTGGCGACAACGGTTTATAACCTTTGTAATACTTCAAATGATTCGATTTCTGACCGTTGTGTTGTTCTTTGTGGCACCTCTTAGATCTACTACGATTTTTGGTCGATGTCTTTGTTAATTTTTAGACAACGATTTTTAACCATTGTTTATGTAAAAAATCCATAATGAATTTTTCCGTTGTCCAATTATTAATTTTTTTTTTCTTTGAACTTGTTTGCATAAATAACTAAAAATATTTAATATTCATAACAATCCATTCACTTAATAGCACAACGAATCAATTTAAAATCCAAGTCTAAATTCATTGTAAATGTCATATATCCCCAAATACAACTTAATCCAAACAGAATCATCCTACAACCATAATAATTCTACCAATGAAAGAAAACAAATAAGATCCACACCAAATCACTACAAATTAGACAAAAATCTAATATACTAAAAACTACGCAAAATGAGAACCAATGATAACGATCGCCAAAATCAAGAACATTGATCTGTTTTCTATGTAGCTCCATTACATACTCTGCACAATTAACACACCGAATAATTAAAAGAGCTGGAAACAAAATGTAAATGTGACTTCATATGCACATGAAAATGTCAAGATACATGACAGAAAGTCCAATTTCTAGTTTCTAGTGTTGGAAAATGAATTTTCAAACTTTATTAATTTTCGTGTGAGAATTGGGAATATGTTTGGTTTATTGTATGAATTTCTGTTTGAAAATGAGAATATGTTTGGTTATAGTTTTTTTCAAATGTATTTTTGACATAGATTTGCGTGATTGTAGTGTATTTTTACCTAGGTTTGCGTAATTGGAATGAAAAATTGGTTGGGTGTATTTTCAAAATAATATTTTCCATAAAAAAGTGAAAACTGGAAATGACTTTATTTCTACTGAAAACTTTTGAAACAAACATAAACTCATTTTTCGGATTAATTGGAAAGTGGAAAAATGGTGTTGGAAACACAACTATACACGGCCAAAAGGCTTCCATTGAATTTCCCAATAAACAAGTAAGCTATGACCCAAAACACCACGCAAAATACATTTGTGAAAATTTACCAGGGTGCGTGCTTGGTATTGAAAGCATATTACCTTTCCATAGATTTCAGATTCAAACTCTCATGTAGTGAACATACATTCTTTACCTGTGTACCAATTCTCTCATATTTAACATAATAACTACAATTTCAACTTTTATATTCCATAAATAGGCTTTGATTTGACTTCTGAAACAAGGTACTCAAAAATAGCCACACATATTACCCCCACTGCTGAACCCCAACCTTGAACCCACCGGCTTTGTAGGAAAGAAAAATGTTACGTTAATAATAATTATAATTAATTTGTTCTCAGTATTTAGTAATTAACAATTAATTATTATATATTGATAGGTGTCATTGTAATTACTAAAAGGCCTACAATCAAAGTCATATCTCACCTCCCATTGATGCAAATTGACATTTCATATTCATATTGAATCAAAAAAATAACACGTGTACAAAATTAATCCCATATCGCGCCAATCAATTATGATGTATTTTAAGATCCATTGAACTCACCACCAGCTTCTGATATCATTGATATCGCTAACCCTAATAAGGTTTTGGCCAGGGTTCGAACTCTATATCTTTCAGTTTCTTTGAAATTTATCCTCTCCCCTCCAGCCACTACTCACAACTTATTAAAAAAAGATCCATTGAACTCATTTTCGACTTAAACTTTACAGAACCCAAAGTATTGAACTCATTTTCGACTTAAATAGTACAGAACCCAAAGTATTGAACTCATTTTCAATTTAAACTTTACAGAACCCAAAGTTACTACTAATACGACAACCATTCTGAAGTCAATTTAATTTAGTCTTTCTAATGTTGTATGTAGTAACTCAATAAATTGTACAAAATTAAAAGAATTTACGTAATACTCTTTTATTTTTCGATGGGTACAACATGGGAAAGTAAGAGAACACATGCGCTCATATGAGGGCATAACCTTCTAGCATTGAAACACCATTTGATCCCAAGTCCATTTAAGTAATACCCTTATTTGTACCAAGATTATAGCTCCTTTTATTGTATTGTAATCAAACTATTAAATGTTTAAATTAGCTTCTTATATTGCCACGGGTAAGTAGATGATACCCACTTGGATAGCTACTCAAGTGAGTTTTATACCGGTTAGAACAACACATACACACACACACACACACATCCACATGAGTGTGTGTTAATCCAATGGTATAGAACCCACTTGGGTAGCTACCCAAGTGGGTAGCATCGACTAACACATTTGCCACATTCCATTCTGCAACAGCCTCCATTAACATACTGACTTATTAATTTCGTATTTCATTTTCCTATTGGATGAATATGACACATGTCATTGAAATAAACTTGAATGATTGATTGATTTAATGTATCTACACGTATCATTTATCAGGATGATTGAATAGAAATGAAATAGAAAATTGGAATAGGAAACCTGGATCCAACATACCTATAATAGTACAAAACAAATTGAAAAAAATACATTAATTGATACAACAATCAACAAATAGTAAGATCAAACAATTTTCATAATATCCATATAATTAATTATCATAAAATTAATACGACCAAATTGACTAGTTTAACATACACTCTATATCAATACTCACACATGTTTAACATAATGAGTTAATGACTACGTACATATATATGTATTTAACTTTTCTAATCCTATAAATTAAATAGGCTTTGATTTGAATTCTGAAACAAAAAGGTATTGCAAAAATAGCCAAACGCATAACAAATCACCCTTTCCTTCATTGCTGCCCCCTCCTTCGAACCCTAACATTAAACCCACCGGCCATATAAGCCGTTAAAAGAGGAACAAAACCGGCTGCTCCTTCCGAACCGGCTCGAACTCAAACCGGCTCAGAACCGACGCCACCACATATTTCATCTGAATAAAAGCCATTTCCTTCCCAAGACACACTCTCGGACCGGCCTGAAAAACCGGAAACTTGTACGGGCTCACCATCTTCATCGCCCCATTCTCATCAAACCACCGGTCCGGTCTAAACTCCATCCGGTCCTCGCCCCACAACTTCCATCCTCCCCATCCCGTACTGGAAATAAGTGACCCGGTTCCCTCTATAAACCCGGTCCCGTCCGCAAAACGCGTCGTCGTTCGCGCGTGCTTGAGTCCCACACCACCGGCGGGTAAAGCCTCATCGACTCACACAAACAAGCCTTCACAAAATTCATCCCCTTCAGATCGTCGTATCCCAGCCGTCCGTTCCGGATCGACAACAAAACTTCCTCCACCGCGATTCTCGATTCCCGGTGCGACGTCAGCAGCCAGAGCAGCCACGTCACGGCGGCGGAGGTGGTGTCCCTTCCCGCCATCAGGAAACTGATCACCATATCTCTCACCATCTCATCTCCTACTCCAGATTCCAAAAATCTCGACAGGAGATCTCCGCCGTTGATTTTTTTCTTCTTCGATCGGATGATCTCATCCACGTGGCCACGCACGAGACCCACGGCATCTTTCAGATCTTTCTCAGACCCCACATTCAGAACCTTCTTCAATTTCCAAACCGCTGGAATCGGAGCGGTCCCGCGCATGGCGGACATCTCCGACGCAGCATCGAACGCCGCCGCCAGAGGCGGAGGCGGTCGGGTGAGGTCCAAACAGAAAGGGTCCATCCCGAGAGACACTTTACAGATAGTATCGAAACCAAATCTCTTCAAAACCTCCTGCATGTCCAAAATCCCGCCATTTTCGGCGGCATTTTCGAGAATTGGGATCAATCTGTTATCCACCTCATCTTCTAGAACCTTCACGACGAACTCTCGTAACGACCTTGCGCTGAACTCGTGACTCGCTAACTTGCGCTGGGTGCTCCACGTGTCGCCATCCACGTTGAAAATACCGAGGCCCAGAAAATCACCCAGGAGTTCGGTAAATGGTTTTCCTTTCGGGAAGTTGGCGAAATTTGTTTTTAGAATATATTCTACGTTTTCCGGGTTTGCGGTGACGATCGTTCGTGGTGCACCGAGACGGTGCACCACGATCGTCTGAGTCGCCGACTCGGATAAGAGCTCGGTGTACCAGCTCAGTAGCCGGTGGCGGTTTTTGTAGAAGGAAATTAGGCAGCCGATTCTTGGACAGGAATAGCGGGGAGTCGTGAAAATGGATGATAATTTTCTGAATTTAATATATATTTTACCCGAAAATAACAATAACGAAGATAAAAGAGAACAGATGATAAGAAACCCTAAAGTAACTGAGAGAAGAAGAGAAAGATTAATCATGGTGGTGTGAGTTGAGATAGCTAGGTTTGAAATGCAGGGAAAAGTAAAGTGAGAAGTTTGAGTGAAGAGAAAGAGAGTTAAACATTTATATATAGAGATAGACATGTGAGAAAGAATGATACAAGTTAATGCCCTAATGAAGGTTTGTTTCTTTTTCAGTCACATGTTTCTCGAGGGAGAAAGCAATTTGTGGGCGGGGTTATAATGGTCATTTCAAATGATTGGTTTATGTAACTGTTGATGCGGGTTATGGATTGGGAGGTATTTGTGGTTAAGAAAAAAAGCGGGCGGGTTACGGCTGGCCGACGAGGATATTGTGATGGGATATTTCATTCGCCTTATTTTTTGAGTCGGCTTTATATGCTATTCTAGTTCTGTACGGCTGTACCTTTAGTTAGGAGTTGTAACTTTTTGATATGTCAATTAATTTGCTCGATTTTATTCTTTAGTCAAAATAGCAATTTCGATCATTCAATTTATAACGGTCATAGGTATTTTGGATATTTTGGGTAGTTTTGCTACTGGACAAGGATATTATGGAAACAATTATAAATAAAATATTGAAACACCTTGTTGTAACCAAAATCCCATAAAATCAGAACTTGCAGGACAAAAACTGCACAAATGAGAATTTTTCGTATCAAAGTTGCACATAATCAAAATTTTATTGGATCAAAATTGCTACCTAAAATATTTATAGATCCAAAACTGCTAGTCCCTATAGTTACTGGATTAATTTTGCAATTAAGCCTTTTAAAGTAAGTAGTGAAACTATATATATAATTTAGGGACATAGCTAGAAACTTATTACATTGGGGAAGTGATTTAAATGTCAAAAAAAAATATTACTTCTTTTTATTACATTTACTATTTTTTTAAATGACAATACACGAAGTTTAAACAAATTTCCAAAAATATGAAACGTTGATGATTTAATTCGTTTTTAAACAAGATGATTTTGAAAATAGAATGCACATGATCACATTATATATATATATATATATATATATATATACTAATCCAACTACATACAAACATAATTAATGCATTTTAATATTGTATTACTTTGAATGTAAAACACAATGTATATTAATTTGTAGCGTTAAAGAAAAAAATTTAAGTTGTATTTTATTTGGAAGTTAAAATAGAAATCTAAATTTATTATTAACCAAGTTAATTTAATATATTGATTGTCTAATTATTACACTAAATAGATATGAGAAATCTTATATTTTTCCCCTAAATTTGTAGAAAGGCGGTGTGGCTTTGGCGGTGCGATTTTGTTCCAAAACTAAGACTGAATTAACCAACAAGGCGGTGCAATTTTTATTTCATACCTTAAATCGCAGTTATAATCGAAAAATCAATATGAAAGGTGCGACATGTTACGGTTCGGACTGTTTTTGAAAATTTATGATCAGATCGATTGTATGCCTAATGCCTGGCAGCAACTTGTAGACAATTTCAATTTGATTTGGAGTGTGCGCCTTTCACAAATACTGAACGTGAAGAAAATTTTCATTTGATCAAATTTCTGTTTCCCGAAAATTATTCATTTATTTGTGTCGTATTCACAATCTCTGTCTGAAGTACATGCATGCTTTCTATAGTTGTAAGTTTTGCCCTACACTCAATATATATATATATATATATAATTTTGATTTGATTTATAAGTTTTGGATGATAAATTTGATCAATGGGAACAAGTGCAACTCAAACTCAATAATTTAAAGGGAAGAGCTCCCCATCATACATATCCACAATAACAACCGAGCAAATTAGCGAATATATGCTGACAATTTACATATATACACAATAACAACTCCATAAATTAGAGATGTGGGCCAAATACACGCTTAAAATCCTCACGTTGAGTGTGTCATTCAAATGGACCAGAGTCATGGTTTGCGAACTCTGGTCCTTTGATAGTTGTTGACATGATAACACTATAAGAAAAAATTTAAATTATCTACAGAAAATTGTAAGTGAGTATTAACATAACTGTAAAGTAGTATATGTAAAATCGTTATAGGTAAAATTATTTTATGTAAATATTTACCAATAAATTAAATCTTAAATTGTTGGTATAGATTAGTTACCTACAATATTCCTGTTGATCAGTAAATTTAAAAAATATCGGTGATCTGTTGATAATTTGTCAGTAATATTTTTATTCTATAATATTCTGTTGCTAACTGTAAAATTGAGTTATAAAATTATTTTAATTTGTCAGTAAATTCTGTCGGTGACTCATAAGGATTAGTATAGAACTCCATGGGCTGGGGAAGACGGGTGGATTATAGAGCTAGAGGCAAATCGAAGGTTTGTCCATCAGGAACGCGAGCCACCTCCTGGCCGTGTGACATTTGCCGGTGTCCCCTATCTAACCCAGTCTGGGAAACAGGAGCAACGATAAGTGGCCCTCGTAGAGAGGGTCGGCCTCTGGCGAGGATGCCTGGGGTCTTACAATTGGCTAAGGTGCCCAATTTCCTACTTCTCTTGGTCTTTCTTTAAGCTTCAAACCAACGTTTAGAGTCAAACGAATTTTCTTGTAATATCCAAGCAAGTCAGTTATGCATGATTGTGCTTTACCTGATATATGTTGAGTCGAAGTTGAGTAGATCAATTGACAAATTAATATTTTTCCTTATGTCTTAAGTAGGTTAATTAGTGCCTTTAAAAATCATAGAAAACAAATAAAGATGATTTAAACATGTCAAACAGTTTAATTCTGTGGATGATAACAAAACATTTTAAATAATAATAATAAAAAAGTCATTACGTGCAATGTAAGAGACTTGATTATATTATAGTATTCTTTAATGTTAAATTAATGTCGACATATCTTTAGTCTTTACATATGTCAAATATAGTCAAAAGAGAGAAACGGCTTATATATTCTCCTATATAATTAATTTTAAAGTTTAGGTATATGCATTTATATATACACCAATTAAAAATACAATTTATTATTAGGCATGCTACAATTATGTGCAAAAATATTGATTTCTCATTCACTTTTCACTTTTCGAGTCATAAAATATGGGAAGCGTGTATCGTGCATGCACTTATATTATAGCTTAATTGGGGAAAAAATGGACATTTGCTTTTAGTCATCACTTGTCTCCATTTGAATGTCATTTCAATTAAACTTAATTAGATGTGAACTGAAAAATAATAAACTTTTGCATATATATGCTTTTCCTTAATTTAATTAGCTCCAAATAGTACTTGATGGGTGATGAAATATTTAATTTAGTGCATTTTCATGTGTCACGGGCAAAATTGCAATATTCATCGTGTAACTTAGAGGTAAGAAACTCGGTCTTGCTTAAACTCGAAATTTCGATACAACACATGACATTTTTGGCAAATTTTTAAAATTCCGGCTAAAATAGGTGTGCAATTTTATTACTCGCAGAACTAAATCAAAATTTTATTACTTTACATGACTAATTTTGCTTTTGCAGTTTGCTGGTATTCACCTCATCTCAAATGCTCCGTGATATATAGAATTTAGCATGATGATACTATAAAGTATATATAAATTTACTTAGTTCAATAGTATGTCAGTTTACCAATAATATAAGCCTATACAATTAAACCTCTAAAAATTAATAACATTGCAATTACCAAAACCTATTAATTTAGCGATATATTAGATAATCGATAAATTAATGATCTATTAATTTATAGAAATATGCGACTTGTTGAAAAAAATTGATTGTGAATAATTGTCATGTTTCTCTAAAAACTAATGAAGGGATTGCAAAATTTTGAATTATTTTCTTGTCACTAAAGAAAACTTCAAAAGATTCAACCTTGTAATGCGAGTATTATACAATTGTAGAGATGTTGGATGTTGAAACGACAGAGTTATTGACTGGCGAGTAGATAATGTTGGGAATGTAACACGTGCGATATTATATTCGGGAATTAAACCAAAAAACTTACTTGGATTTCAGAAAAATGAAATGCATAAAGTACAGAAATTTAGGCCGAGGCTAGAGTTCGACTCTGTCTTTAAGACGAATTGCCCCGCTACGATGCCCACGGTTGAATAGCAAACATCTCCCAAGATACAATAGTCTCATCTTGCTGTAGTAGCACTCCACAACAAGAGACGGTAAACTTTAAATGTTTTGTACTCTCTCTTTTACGGGAAAATTTTGACAGAATGTATGCTTGTGTTTGTATGCAAAAATTTAATGTTTTTGCTCATTCGTTTTCTGCAGAATGAGGGGAATATTTATAGATTACCAAAGGTCACAATTGAAACAACACAACTGTTCGAATAGACATGTCCATTTATTCGAACAGAAACGTCCATTGGTTTCAAACGAAACAACACAACTATGTTAGATAAATGTTTTTATCAAGATTTTGATGATTTTGTTTTAATAAGATTTTATACCAAAACAATGTTTTTATATGTTGTCCAAATACTCCTAAATGATTTAAAATGTTTTTACTAATTTTTGGAGTATTTCTTAGAGTTTTTAATTTGATAAAAATTGGAGAACACTTTTGATGGTTTTGTTTAAATTGGTTTTTACACCAAAACTATGTTTATAAATGTTGTCTAAATACTCCCAAATGATTTAAAATGTTTTTACTAATTTTTTGGAGTATTTCTTGAAGTTTATTTTTGAAAAAAATCGGACAACATTTCAAAGGGAGAATGACAGGCCGCCCAAATGGTCGACATGTACCGAAGATAAGAAAACACGAAATGCAGAACTTACGGACTTGAAAAATGGAGCAGGAGACCGGTCCGGGGAGGCCGACCGGTCGCACCTGGGCGGCCGGCCGAACCCCTCCGACCGGTCGCACCCCCCTGCAACCCCTACCTGGATCGCACTATTTTTTAAAAACGGTCGAAATCTTCAACAGGGCAACCGGTCGCCCTATGTTATTTTTTGACAGCAAAATTCCAACCGTTGCAATCTGTGACAGCAAGATTTGCTTTTCAATTTTGTACAATATTTCTACATCTTGTGATCTTCTTTTTGTAGACAAAAGTGAAGATAGAGGAGCCTATGTTGGGAGCTTATGTTGGTGAAGCTTCCCTATAAATAGAGGATGAATTGAAGACACAAAATACAAAAAGATACAAGCAAAATACACAACAAGAAATCTGCAAATTGTTCAAGCTTTCATTTTTACATTCTTGTTGTAATAGCCTAAGTTCTTTCACTTGCACATCTTTGAGGTCTAGGCTTTTTGATTCTTGATTACACTTGCACTCAATCTTTGTATTGGTTTCATAGAGTTGTAATCTTGAATTTTGTCCATCATTCAACACAAGACATCCTTGTGAGTATTCTTGTGGTAAGAATACACTTGGGTGATTTAGGTGATAGGTGTTTGAAGAGTGTGGTACTCTTCAAGGTGGTGAAGGAAGATTGTGGTAATCTCCTTGAAGGTGTTGTAAGAGGATTGTGGTGATCCTCAAGGTGTTGTATTAATTGTGGTAATTAATAAAATCTTTTTCTTTTTGAAATCCATCCCTGGAATCTTGGGGTGGTAGAGGATTAGGCCCTGGGTGGGTTGAACCTCTTTAAATCAACGAGTGTTGTTTAATTTCGAATTTACATTCTTGTCATTTACCCGTTGATTCGAAAAAGAGGGTGATTTGCGAAAAATCGGCATAATCTATTCACCCCCTCTAGATTATCGTAGCCACTTGGACTAACAAGTGGTATCAAAGCCAAACTCTTTGGCTAAGCTCGCTCCGAGTAAAGAGGAAAGATCCATGGCTACGAATGAAGCTTATCTCACCACCGGCGCCTCCACCAACAAGCCACCACTATTCGACGCCAACAACTACGCATTTTGGAAAGACCGCATGGAGTGCTTTCTACAAGGATGCGGTTTGATATTTGGAATGTGGTCATTGAAGGAGTTGCTCAACCAACAACAAAATTAGAGGATGGTACCACTACTCCCAAGCCATTCAAGGAAGTACGATGAAAATGACAATAAGGCTTTCTCTAAATGGTAAGGCCTTAAATATTTTACATTGCTCTCTTACCGCCACCGAATATAATCGCATAAGAGGCATACGGTCGGCACATGAAGTTTGGGAAAAATTAGAAACCATTTATGAGGGCACAAAGAAAGTAAAGCAAACAAGAAAAACAATGCTTGTGAAAGACTTTGAAAATTTCAATATGCATGATGGTGAAAGCATATCAAAAATGGTGGAAAGGCTTGACAACATTGTCAATCCTCTTGTGGCTCTTGGAAAGGTCATCTCCGAAGAAGACAAGGTGGCCAAGGTATTAAACGCCCTTCCCGGCTCATGGTCCGAAAAGGTGACGACAATCACGGAAGCTCAAAATCTTGAGACACTCAAGTTTGATGAGCTCATTGGGAATCTCCTCATTTATGAAGTATATCTCAAGGAGAGGAAAAATTCTCAACCATCCACCTCTAAATCGGATACGCAAAATATTATTAAAGGCTTAGCATCTTCTTCTAATAATGTTTATTATGCTAGTGATGAGGATGATGAAGAAACGGCGGCTCTTGTTAGAAAATTTGCAAAATTTGTAAACAAAAATAAAGCAAGAAAGCCAAGAGACAATTCTTGCTTCAAATGCGGAAAATCCGGGCACTACATAGTCGATTGCCCAAAATTAGCGGAAGAGGAACAAAAGAAGAAAAAACCTTTTCCGAAAAAGAAGGCGTTAAATGCGGACGTCAAAACTTGGGATGAATTACTTGAAACAACCGACGAGGAAGGAGAATCCGAACATGGTCTTATGGCCATAGACGATGAAAATACCGGGAGATCTAATGCTTCATCTTCTTCCCTAGTTGATGAATTACAATGTGATTTTGATGAATTGCAAAATGAGTTTCAAAATTTGATTGTTAAATACAAGAATTTGAAAAAGTAGCATAAAGAGCTTAAACTAGAAAAGGGTAAATTATTTACTTCTTATGACTCTCTTGATAAAGCTCATGCTATTACTCTTACTATGGTCCGTACTCTTGACACCGAAAAACAAACGCTCACAAATGATATTGAAAATTTGAAAAAGGATGTGCATCGATTCAATTTAAGTACGGATAAAGTCACAAAAATTTTAGATGCACAAAGAGGTGAGCATTCTAAATTAGGACTTGGTTATAAACCTTTTCAAAATGCTTTTAAGAAAAAGACCAAGGTCCAACCTTTGTACGTCGTGCTAGTAGTCCTCGTATTATTACTTGTTTTTATTGTGGTAAGAATGGACATTATGCTAGCAATTGTAAATTGAAGAATAATTTTAGCTATTATTGGAGACCTAAAGGTCTCAAGGCTAACCCCCATGGACCCCAAAATTATAGGGTACCTAAAAATAATTCCTTTGTAGGTTATAGGGGCTATAACAACAATGGAAGATTCAAAATGGCTCGTGGACAGCGGATGTTCACGCCATATGACCGAAAGAGAGAACTTTTACCAACATCAAGCTCCAAGAAGAGGGTATGGTCATGTTCGCAATGGCAAAGGAAGAATTCTTGGAAATGGAGAAATTGGTATCTCTTCTTTCTCTCTTAGTAATGTTCTTTTAGTAGAAGGGCTTAAGTTCAATTTGATAAGTGTTAGCCAACTTTGTGACTCAAATTATAATGTTGTTTTTAATAAAGAAAAATGCCTTATTTCCAAAAATGATAAAATTATTTGTGAAGCAATTAGAAAAGGCAATCTTTACAAAATTTGTACAAGTGATTTGGTTAGTCAAAATGTTTCTTGTCTTGTCGCCAATAATGATTTAACTAGCTTATGGAATAGGCGACTTGGACATGTTGGATACAAAAATTTGCAAACTATTTACAAAAACCAACATGTAAAAGGACTACCCAAATTGAATTTTGAAAATCTTGGCTTATGTGACACTTGTCAAAAGAACAAATTAGTTAAGAGTAGTTTTAAGCCCAAAATGAAATTTCCACTACCAAACCCCTACAAATGCTTCATCTTGATTTGTATGGGGATATTGGTACGGCAAGTCTAAGTGGAAAACATTACACTTTTGTTATAGTTGATGATTTTTCTAGATATACTTGGGCTCTATTTCTTACAAATAAAAGTGATGCCGTTAATGAGTTTGTTAAGTTGTGTAGACTCATTGAAAATGAAAAGGAAGATACTATTAAGTCCATTCAAAGTGATCGAGGTGGAGAATTTGACGGCGAATTTAGAGTCTTTTGTGAAACCAAGGGATATAGTCATAATTTTTCGGCTCCAAGGACACCTCAACAAAATGGAGTAGCCGAAAAGGAAGAATCGGACACTTCAAGAAATGAGTCGGTCCATGCTCAATGAATTTTCACTTCCAAAATATTTTTGGGCCGAAGCGTAAGTACCGCTTGCTACGTCATTAATCGAGTTTATATTCGTCTAAAATGAATAAAACTCCATATGAGCTTTGGAAAGGAAGAACTCCAAATATTAGTTATTTCAAAATATTTGGATGTAAATGTTTTATTTTGAATACTAAGGATCAATTAGACAAACTTGATCCTAAGGCCGATGAAGGAATATTTATGGGGTATTCAATCAAGAGCAAAGCATATCGGGTTTATAATAAGACTAGTGGGGTTGTTGAAGAATCTATCCATGTCAAATTCAATGAAGCTTCGGGTGTTGAAAGGATACCCAATGATGAAAGTGATGAAGAGAATATCGTTGAAACCATTGTTCAAGATGAAACTCAAAATGATCAACCTTCAAGCTCAAGTGTTCCTCAAGAAGATAAAGGTGATACTTGAATCTTCCCGTAGCATTGAAATTTAAGGAGATCACCCAAAAGATCTTATTATTGGTGATCCCCTTGATAAAGTAATGACTCGAGGAAAATTTGCCGAGAAAGCTCTTATATCTCAAAAAGAGCCTAAAAATGCTAAGGAAGCCATTGAAGATGAGGATTGGTTTTTAGAAATGCAAGAGGAGTTGAATCAATTTGAAAGGAATGATGTATGGGAATTAGTACCTTGTCCTCCATCTCAAACCATTATTGGTACAAAATGGGTATTTCGGAACAAGCTCGATGACCAAGGCAATATTGTTCGAAACAAAGCAAGGTTAGTAGCTCAAGGTTATTGTCAAGAAGAAGGTATTGATTATGATGAAACATTTGCACTTGTAGCACGTTTAGAAGCTATTCGTAATTTACTTGAATATTCTTGTTTTAAAAATTTCAAGCTTTACCAAATGGATGTAAAATCCGCATTTTTAAATGGTATTATTCAAGAAGAAGTCTATGTAAAACAACCTCCGGGGTTTGAAATTTTTTCTAGGCCTAATGATGTTTATAGACTTAAAAATGCCTTGTATGGTTTGAAACAAGCACCCCGTGCATGGTATGATAGACTTAGCTCTTTTCTTTTGCAAAATGGTTTTACAAGAGGTAAAGTTGACACTACTCTCTTTGTTTTTGAAAAAGGGCAAGATTGCTTATTAGTGCAAATTTATGTTGATGATATTATTTTTGGTGCTACTAATGAATCCTTGTGCAAGAAATTTTCTAAGTTAATGCAAGGTGAATTTGAAATGAGCATGATGGGGGAGCTCAACTTCTTCCTTGGACTTCAAATTAAGCAATGCCAAGAAGGAATTTATATTTCTCAATCAAAATATACAAAGGAACTTCAAGAAATTTGGCATTGAAGAAGGAAGAACCGTCTACCCCAATGGCAACAAACGTCAAGATTGACAAAGATGAAAAAGGCAAGTCGGTTGATGAATCCAAATATAGAGGTATGATTGGTAGTTTACTTTATTTAACCGCAAGTAGACCAGACATTCTTCATGCCGTATGCCTATGCGCTCGTTTTCAAAGCAATCCCAAAGAATCTCATTTAAGTGCCGTTAAAAGAATTTTTCGATATTTGAAAGGCACTATTCAATATGGTTTATTTTATCCAAAGAATGAAAATTTTTCTCTTAAAGGTTATAGTGATTCGGACTATGCGGGAAATATTGATGATCGGAAAAGTACTTCCGTATCATGTCAATTTTTAGCGATTGCCTAGTATCTTGGTTTTCAAAGAAGCAAAATTGTGTTTCACTTTCAACGGCCGGGCCGAATATATTTCCGCGGATTTTGTTGTACTCAACTTCTTTGGATGAAACAAACTTTAGCGGATTATAAATGTTCTTTTGAAAATGTTCCTATCTTTTGTGATAACATATCCGCTATAAATATTGCTCAATACCGGTTCATCATAACCGTACTAAACATATTGAGATTCGACATCATTTTCTAAGGAATTGTGTCTCAAAACGAAAAATTGAGATATCTTTTGTACCATCTCAAGATCAATTAGCGGACATTTTTACTAAACCGCTAACTTCCGAGACTTTTGCATCAATACGAGCTCGGTTAGGCATAATGCATATTGAATGAGGTCTATGATTGCATTTTGCACATTTTTAAAACTTAGGGGCAAAAAATCGGATTTTTGGTTGAAAATTCGGATTTTGGAAATTTTATCAAAACAGTGGGCTGAAGGGGTTGAGGGCAACCGGTCGCCCTCAACGTCGACCGTTCGCCCTCAACGATGACCGTCGCCACAACAAATTTTGTTAAATTCGGTTCTGTCTTGATTTACCATTGTGGCTTATTTTGTCTATTTTTCGTCCCTTCGCCAAATACACTAAAATTTCACTTCAAATGTATTTTCTTGTATATGTTTCATTTTTGGACTTCATTAAGCTCGATTATCATCATCATTGCTCATCTTTACCGAATAAATGGTAAGAATTCTACTCCATTTGCTCAATTGGGTTGAACCCGAGATTTTGACTTATTTGCAAAATTCTTGATGCTAGTTACATATGAATGTGATGAGCTTAATATTTATGATGTATTGAATGTTGTTTGAACTGAATTGGTGATGAAAATTTTTGGCTTAAATGAATTTCAAAGGCGTTATATACTTCTAGTTTTATTCGACGCACGCCAAGTGTTCGACAAAATGTTTCAATGAAAAATTCATCACCTACGTGATTCTCTCGATTTGAAAAGTCATATAAGTTTATAGAGATCATGTTTTATCAATCAAATGAGCTTTTGCAAGTCAATTGATCAACTTTTCCCTTTTATTTGGAATTTAAGCTTCAATTTTCAATAAGCTCGATAAATCGATAAATTTGCGCACTTTGATATGAATATATATGATGTTTTTATCGTGCTAACATTCTTTTTGATGATTCCAAAGGGGGAGAAACAGGAAAAATGCTCATACGCTCAAAGAAGCGAAAATAAGCTTGCAAGAAAAGCTATAAGCTAGGGCTCTTGAAAGCCATAAGCTGTGAACAATGCTTAGTCCATTTGATGTATTGTGGACTTTTATGCTTGACTAATGATGTTTTGTGACAGGGGGAGCTTATAAGCTCATGGAATTCAAGCTTAAGTTGTGAAAGCTAAGCTTTTAGCTTTTAGTTGTTGCTTGTATACTTGTTCTTTATATGCATGTTGATAGGGGAGCTTGTGCAAAAATGATTTTGAAAAATCTTTGCTCCTATCCTTGTGTGCTTGTACTTATGATGTATCTTGTTTGTAATTGATTGTTGTTTTAAGACCGGAAAATTTGTTTTGTTTTAAAATCGACCTTCTAAAATTGTTTTGGTTTGTAATCATCAAAAAGGGGAGTTTGTTAGATAAATGTTTTTATCAAGATTTTGATGATTTTGTTTTAATAAGATTTTATACCAAAACAATGTTTTTATATGTTGTCCAAATACTCCTAAATGATTTAAAATGTTTTTACTAATTTTTGGAGTATTTCTTAGAGTTTTTAATTTGATAAAAATTGGACAACACTTTTGATGGTTTTGTTTAAATTGGTTTTTACACCAAAACTATGTTTATAAATGTTGTCTAAATACTCCCAAATGATTTAAAATGTTTTTACTAATTTTTTGGAGTATTTCTTGAAGTTTATTTTTGAAAAAATCGGACAACATTTCAAAGGGGAGAAGTCGGCCGTCGCCCAAATGGTCGACCACTGTACACAAGATAAGAAAACACGAAATGAGAACTTACGGACTTGAAAAATGGAGCGGGGAGACCGGTCCGAGGAGGGCCGACCGATCGCACCCCAGGGCGGCCGGTCGAACCCCTCCGACCGTCGCACCCCCCTGCAACCCCTACCTGGATCGCACTATTTTTAAAAACGGTCGAAATCTTCAACAGGCAACCGGTCGCCCTATGTTATTTTTTGACAAGCAAATTTCAACCCTTTGCAATCTGTGACAACAAGATTTGCTTTTCAATTTTGTACAATATTTCTACATCTTGTGATCTTCTTTTTGTAGACAAAAGTGAAGATAGAGAAGCCTATGTTGGGAGCCTATGTTGGTGAAGCTTCCCTATAAATAGAGGATGAATTGAAGACACAAAATACAAAAAGATACAAGCAAAATACACAACAAGAAATCTGCAAATTGTTCAAGCTTTCATTTTTACATTCTTGTTGTAATAGCCTAAGTACTTTCACTTGCACATCATTGAGGTCTAGGCTTTTTGATTCTTGATTACACTTGCACTCAATCTTTGTATTGGTTTCATAGAGTTGTAATCTTGAATTTTGTCCATCATTCAACACAAGACATCCTTGTGAGTATTCTTGTGGTAAGAATACACTTGGGTGATTTAGGTGATAGGTGTTTGAAGAGTGTGGTACTCTTCAAAGGTGGTGAAGGAAGATTGTGGTAATCTCCTTGAAGGTGTTGTAAGAGGATTGTGGTGATCCTCAAGGTGTTGTATTAATTGTGGTAATTAATAAAATCTTTTTCTTTTTGAAATCCATCTCGGAGATACTGGGGTGGTAGAGGATTAGACCCTAGGTGGGTTGAACCTCTTTAAATCAACGAGTGTTGTTTAATTTCCGAATTTACATTCTTGTCATTTACTTGTTGATTCGAAAAAGAGGGTGATTTGCGAAAAATCGGCATAATCTATTCACCCCCTCTCTAGATTATCGTAGCCACTTGGACTAACAAACTATTCGGATAAACCTTTTCAATCTGAATAGTTTTCAAATGAACAGTTACACCTTTTGGAAACAATTTCTCATTCACCCGGAAATATTTATAATATTTCCAACAATCCCCACTTGAATGAGAAATTACATGAATCAATGCGAATGCACATGTAAATGGAGGCACTAAAGAGAGTACAACTGGAAAGTTATTGCATCAGGAGAGGTAGCCTCTGGCTTTGAACATTCCTTAGTGGAATACTATCAGATTTACTTGGCTAATCAGTGAACATGATGTCTTGAACTGTTCAGTCGTTGGTGTAAACCATTACAACATCACCTACACAATAACCTCCCTAACATTTCCAGTTCTCATGGTTGTATTCATTTTGGCCCTGAACAACCTTGGGTTTCATAACTGTTTTAGAAAATTCAAGCCTCAGAATTCTCATGGAAGCGGCCCTACTTCACACTTACATAGGTGACCTCCTATTAAAAGTATTCTGCCATTCCCCACTTGGTTTAACCAAGTTATAGGAATCATTAAAAGTTGAACTTAACCTTACATACTTCTGCAGAAAGCACTTTTAATCATAGGAATGGGTAGGAAGTTATCCTAAGTGCTTAACTGAATCTTCATAACTTAGTTGTCCCGTTGAACCAAGTTCTTGGGATCTCTAGTCATCATGGTTGGGTTACCATTACAAATATTCATGTGTAATAGGATACTCACAAAAGAGTCGAAAAAAAAAAGATTGCATAAGTGAGTTGACCGTAAATGAACATATAGGCTGAGAATTGTGATGTAAGGTGAAAGAGAATAAATTGTGTGAAAAATAAGGGAGAAATAGAGATGTGATAGAATAAAAGGGTGATTGGGGGTGCATAGTGTTAGATAAATGTTTTTATCATGATTTTGATGATTATGTTCGATTTTGTTCAAATGAGTTTTTAAACCAAAACTATGTCCCTAAATGTTGTCCAAATACTTCCGATCAACTTAAAATGATTTTACTATTTTTCGGAGTATTTCTTGAAGTTTATTTTCAATAAAAAATTGGACAACACATTTGTTTCAGCTCGACCAGGTCGCCCTATAGGGCAACCCGCATACTGAGTTGAGTGAGAAACAAAAAAATGGGGCGTAAGAAAAATAGGGTAGAGGCGACCGGTCGACCAAGTGGGCGACGGTGCGGTCGACCGGTCGACCTGGCGGCGACACATTGCACTGGAGTTGGATTTTTGTTCCAGAACTTCTCTGTTTCGTAAATTCTTCAAGGGCAACCGGTCACAGCTAAGGGCGACCGGTCGCACCCCCCTTCGACCGGTCCCCCTGTGTAAAAATTCGCAGAATTCAATTTCAATCTTATCTCTGCGCGACCGGTCAAACCCCTTGTTTATCAAAGAAACTATCCGTTGCGTTTTTCAGACAGACTTTTCCCTATTTTGTGGGATTGATTTCTAACACTATATTGATCTTTTTAAATGGTTTCTTTTGCAGCAAATCACTCCCCAAGGAGGAGCCAATGTCTGGAAATGAAAGCCAAGTCCTCTCCTATAAATAGAGGCTTCATTCAAGCAACAAGACACAACACTCAATACAAGCAAAAAGAGCAAACAAAGCAAACACTTCTATATCTTGTTGTATTAGCCTAAGCACTTTCACTTGCACAAATTTGAGGTCTAGGCTTTCAATTCTTGATTACACTTGTACTCATATTGTTTCAATCTTTATTGAGTTGTAATCTTGATTTTGGTCATCATTCAACACAAGACATCCTTGTGAGTATTCTTGTGGTAAGAATACACTTGGGTGATCTAGGTGATAGGTGTTTGAAGGTTGTGGTAATCTTCAAAGGTGTTGTAAGAGGGTTGTGGTAATCCTCAAGGTGGTGATAGAGGGTTGTGGTAATCCTCAAGGTGTTGTATTAACTTTTGGTAAATTAATAAAATCTTTTCTTTTCTTTTTGAAATCCATCCCGGAGATACTGGGGTGGTAGAGGATTAGGCCCTAGGTGGGTTGAACCTCTTTAAATCAACGAGTGTTGTTTATTTTCCGCATTTACATTCTTGTCATTTACGTGTTGTTTCGAAAAAGAGGGTGATTTGCAAAAAATCGGCATAATATATTCACCCCCCTCTAGATTATCGTAACCACTTGGACTAAGACATAGTTGATTTGAATGAGAAAAAAATTGTTTGAGAAAAAACAGATGCGCTTACCAATCTATACGCTTGAGTTTGAGTCACTTTACCCATATTTCCCTACCTTAACCAAAGAGCCTCCATTACAACCATAAGCAAAGTCCTTTCTGATTTGTGAATTGCATACAAGCGAGTGGCGGAGATGTGAGAGATTTGCAAGCATATGATAATTCTTCAACATTGATATGATTTGAGCGAATACACGTCCTTTGTTATCCTAGAGAGTAGAGTATATACATTACCCATGAGAGTCATGATTTGAGGTGTTTTGTCATGATTTTAATAGACATGTGTTTTGTGTTAGATATTTGAAGCTTGGTTGGTTTGTGCTTGATTCTATGGATAAACGACATGAATTGTAATGCATTGTTCTTGAGTTGCTCTTCATTACTCCCATTGGTATTTTGACTTGTTTATAGAGTGTTGACCGGGACTGTCAACAGTTTAAGTTTGGGGTTTGATTGGTATGTGTTTTGCATGTATTTTGGGCTTAATTATGGCTAAAATTAGTTGCTATGCATGCATTACATGAGTAAATAGGGCTTTATTTCTGTTTTGTGGAAAAGGTATTACGCTTTGCTCATTTTGTAGGAATTTGTTGAAAATTGTAGCATTTTGGCAACAATTCGGAGCATTGCGATAAAGAACCGCCAATACATGACGTAATGTATGAAGTTTGGAGTTGAATCGGGAAGAAGTCAGACGAACCGGGCGAAAAACGAAAGATAACGGACAAATATCAAGTCTAGCAGGTGCGCACGGGCAGGGCGTGCGTCCCTAGCACGGCCCGTGCGCTAACCCAAGGCCAGTTCTCAAGTTCGACTATACGCACGGGCTGGTCGTGCGTTATGCGCACGACCCGTGCATCCTTCAGCGATTGGCATGTTTATGCGACACCTAGCACGGGCTGGAAAACAGAGTTTGACAGATTTCCAACTAGGTTTCGACCCGAACGAAGTACAAATAGAGACGGGGCGGCCGCAAACAAAGATATGAGGACTTTTGCCCTAGAACACAAAGAAAAGAGCAATTTTCCACTAGAAAATTGGGGAGATCGATCAAGACCACAACCACACCTTCGAGGATTGAAGATAGATCGAGAGATCATCAACATCCCCGAGTTCACACATTCCATAGTATTTTTATTTTTCAATTAGTTAGACATGAACATGAATAATTTGTCTATGGATTATTTATTTTCTATGTCTGGCTAAACTTCTTGTGATTCCCGGGTTTGGGAGTAGGTTAATAGATACTTTTATTTGATGATTAATTGCAATTGAAGTTATTGTTTTCCAACCCTATTCAAGTACTTTGCTTTAATTCTTGTTTTATCAAAAAGCTATTGGTTTAACTTGTTTGATGTATTGATTCATAATTCTAACCGATGAGTTTCAATACTAGATCTATGAGTACTTGACATGAATATCTTGCATGATTGAGAAGTCTGTGAATATTCGTGAGGATTTATAATCTTTTGAGCTTTTGGGAGTTGGATATCTCATGTTGAGTAGAGATGCTAGCATAGATATCCCAATCAACGTTTTTACATACATCTCGAGAGACAGGGTAAATTACTTATGTGATCGTTCTATAGGGAAGAATACGTATAATTTTGGTTTGATTAATCTGATAATAAAAGGGGATATTAACTGAAACCATAACCCAGGAATCCATTCATCTACTTGATCTTTTAATCAACTATTTGCTTTGTTTCTTTTAGGATAAATTTTTCTTGTCATAGTATTAATAAAATCAACCCATCAACTTTCGATCGTCTAGATAAAAATGAGGCTATTATAATCCAATACTTAGTATAATAATTTATTAGTCCATGTGGATTCGACCTTGCTAACCCTATTCTATAAACTGCACCGTACACTTGCGGTGAAGCTAAAATAAGGCGAATACAAGGTCAACTTTGGGAATTATCGATCTAACAATTGTTATTTCTCACAAAGTTCAACTGTGATTGTATCGCCAACTGACAAATAGTCCAATTACCTACACAAAATTACAAAGAATTTCCCAGGAGGGCTAAAGGACTCAGTTGTGTACATTCGCCATATTTTAGGTAGAGTTAACTTGACATGTGCTCCCTCACAAGGGGATGCTAAATCATATGTCTCACACAAGGACAATTAGATTTGCTCATGCATTCTTCACATGTTTATGACACTCAAAATGTCATAGAACTAAAGTTATCATGACACTCGAGGTATCATAACACCCAAGCTGTCATGACACCAAACTATCACAACACTCAAGTTGGCACTTTGTGCCCTGGCTATAGCTGATTGGCTATCGCAGTATCCGAACATGGAATCACACATTTATATTGTGAATACAATTTAATATTTGGTAATAATTTCATATTCACCAATTTCGTTATGGCAGTCATGTTAATGTGTTAAGTCTATAAAAGTAATAAAATACTTTCTACCGGATCTTGTTTGCACAAAATTCAGATCACAGATATCACTGTGAATTGATTCTAAAAGAGGTAACTTTTCCCCACATTAGAATCATTTCCTTTTCTCTTTTGAACTGGATTCAACAACGTAGGCTTTAACAAGCCCAAACTCAGCACCGCGAGATAAAATAATATTTTATATTGCCATCGCTTAATCATCCCCGCTGAGTATTTTCCGACTTTTCTCCATGAGAAAAACAATCACCAGTGGTGAAATTGCATTGGATCACACATGTAGGGGTAACTATTATAATTCCATCTATTTTGGATATGAAGACGAAAGATAAACAATCATTCACTTCTTTGTTCAATCACTTCTTATTGTCACCGCCAACTTCTTTTGTTTTCACGTTTCCACGATAACAAACTCCATCGTAGTATATATTTTGATCAAACAAAACATTCATGGGTTTTTCGTAGAAAACCATTTACACAGAAAACAATGATTTTAATCTCACAGATGAAAACATATTTGAATCAAGAAATTTAACATGATATAGAATACAGTTTAGATAATATAATCATGAAACTTATTCAATTTCTGTGAGTGATCATAAAGAGCATTCGCCAATCACCTTATTCCACAAGGAAATATTCATTCAATACATATGCATGTGAATCTGTTTGTTGGTGGAAGCCATTCAAACAATTGAAAATCAACAGATTACCATTCAAGTCCAAATTATAAATACAAAACTGATCATACACGGGCTTCGACAGACTCATGTAATCAACATTACTGAACGGTAAATCATAGAATATAATACGCACGCAAGCGAAAAGATAATTCGTCTTAAATTATTGGGAATTTAACACGTGCGATATTATATTCGGGAAAATTAAACCAGAAAACTTACTTGGATTTCAGAAAAATAAAATATATAAAGTACAGAAATTTAGACCGAGGCTAGAATTCGATTCTATGTCTTTAAGACGAATTACCCCGCTACGGTGCCCACGGTTGAATAGCAAACGTCTCCCAAGATACAATGGTCCCCTCTTGCTGTAGTAGCACTCCAAACAACAAGAGACGGCGAACTTCAAATATTTTGTACTCTCTCTTTTACGGGAAAACATGTTCGTATGCAAAAATTTAATGTTTTTGCTCATTCATTTTCTGCAGAATGAAGGGAATATTAGATTACCAAAGGTCACAATTAAAACAACACAATTGTTCAAATAGACATGTCCATTTACTCGAACAGACACGTCCATTGGTTTCAAACGAAACAACACAACTATTCGGATAAACCTTTTCAAACCGAATAGTTTTCAAATGAACCGTCACACCTTTTGACAATAATTTCTCATTTACCCGGAAATATTTTTAATATTTCCAACAGATAATCATTAATAACATGTGAATTGTAAAACTCTACTATAGATCTTCCTTATCAAAAGGAAGCTCAGCAACATTAACATTGAATAATCTTTGCTGAGTTAAAAAAAAAAAAAAAAACTCACTAAAAATCTTTACTAACAACAAACATTAGAGATTAGATTCAAGGTGACATCAATTATATTTCAACAAGAAACAAATAACAATTGAATCATTTTTATGAAATCTTCATAGATTAATTATAGTTATATTATATATTAAGAAATTATTAATTTATATATTGCATGGGGTATATATATATAAGAATTCAAGTATTTGTACGATTTTATAAATTTAGTGAATTATTAAGTTAGCAGGTTGCCCTCGAGTCAGGAGCGAAAATGAATTTATTTAAGCGATGTTATTAATTAATCGAGTATTAAATTATCGAGGTTCTTTTTGTAATATTTATATACACATATTTAAAAGAATTATAATTGTATATATTACTGTTTAGTCGATATATAAAAAAAGTAATTCAAAATTTTTTAGGCGATATGTTGAATTAAGTAAGAATATTTTTGAATTTATAATGTGAATAAACTATCATCGAGCTCTTCAATCCCATTTGTCTAATTCTTACCAAATAATCAAGAGTATGTCTCTTGTGAGACCGTCTCACGGATCTAAATCCGTGAGACAGATCCACAACAGCCAACCCAAATCCATACCCAACAATCAACCTGGAACCACACCCAACCAAACCAAAAACGAAAAGAAAAAAATACATAAACTTTTGTCTTTCTCGCTATCTCTGCTCTTCCATCTCCCCGTCACCTCCCCCCCAATTTCCAATCCATGACGGTCCAATTATCGAACAATCACCACACACAGGTTTGATTTTGGGTCCTTATCCACAGTGGCGGACGCAGGATTCAGGAGTTGGGGGGGGCGAAACCTCTTTTGAAGACCTATAAAGTGAATTTTTCTTTAAAATTTTGGGGGGGCAAATGCAATTTTTCACTAGTATAGATATAATTTTAAAATTAATAACAAGTATAAAAACTAATTTTTAAAATTTTTTTGGGGGAGGGCAGTGGCCCCCACTTGCCCCCTTTAGTTCCGCCACTGCTTACCCATCTTTGTCCTCAGCATCAAATTTATTAAAATATTCAATATGTTTGGTCTTCCTAGCTTTTTGGTTGCTTTTGTGACCGGAAATGTGTTATTGTTTGCATAGTCGCATGTTTTCTTAGTATTGACTGCGGCGATCGAGGCAGTGGTGTGGATGTGCAATTGAAATTTTAGAATATATGTCGTTAAACGATGCCATTCATTTCTGGTGGTGGAGAATTTGGCCCTTGTAGGAAAATATTTAATTGTTTCACTAAGTTGTTGCAATATTGGTGGTGATGATTGCTTGATTGTCGATGATGAAGATACGAGATTTTGGTGTTGTTCTCTTGGGATGAGATATGGAAATAGCAACATCATAGTCTGTATACTTTTCTTCAAATAACTAATATTTTTTAGTTCATATTGTAATACTTTTTAATCTAACGTCTAATATTTTTTCACTTAGTGTAATATATATCATTTATATTATACAAAGTGATATTTTTAACCTAAAAATCAATACCTTTTGGACAAAAAAATACTTTAATAAGATGATACTTCTACAATTTTATATTCTTTCACAATCATTTATAATATAATGTGATAGTTTTAATTAAAAACATCGATACTTTTTCGACACAAAGTAATACTTTAAATAGGTAATACTTCTGCAATTTTATTTTCTTATTTTTATAAATCTTTTGAAACAAAGTGATACTTTTAACCCAAAAATCGATAAATTTGGGACAAAAAATGATACTTTAATAAGATGATACTTTTATAATTTTATATTCTTTCATAATCATTCATAATAGAAAGTGATACTTTTAATTCAAAAATCGATACTTTTCACCAGAAAGTGATACTTTAATTAGTTAATACTTCTGCAATTTTATGTTCTTACTTTTCATAAATCTTTTGAAAAGAAAATGGTACTTTCAAACCAAAAATCGATACTTTTTGAACAAAAAATGATACTTTAATAAGATGGTGCTTCTGCAATTTTATGTTCTTACTTTCACAAATCTCTTGAAACAAAATATGGTACTTTCAACCCAAAAACCGATATTTTTTGAACAAAAAAATACTTTAATAAGATAGTACTTTGCAGTTTTATGTTCTTTCATAATCATTTATAGTAAAAAGTGTTACTTTTAATCCATAAATCGATACTCTGTGAACAAAAAGTGATACCTTTCATTTGTTCAAATTTAAACCCTAATATACATTTTCAAGCAAAATCCATAACCAAAAAAAAATTTGGAAAAAATACCAAAAATCGAAAGAAAATTGAAGAGAGCCAGAGTGAAAGGAAAAAATAAAATCGAAAATATTAAGTACAAGAGATTGGCCGAAGAGATGCGAACTCGGAACAAGTGCAGAAAAATTGAAGAAACCAAACTGTAGAATGTAAAAAATGAAAAAAAAAAAAAAAGCTGAAAATCGCATAAAAGAAGGGAAACAAACTGATATTTGGGGCTCGGGTAACATGGGAAAAGTTTCGTGAAAAGAGAGCAGAGAGAGAAAAAAGACGAGAGAAGTCGGAAGAGAAAAGATAGAAGAGAGAGAAAAATCAGAGTAAGATTTGGGTAACAATGTAATTTAAGGAGTTTTCAGTAATTTGGGTAATTTCAAAGGGTATGGGTATTTGGAGCTCCGTCTCACGAATCTAGATCCGTGAGACGGTCTCATATAAATTTTTGCGAATAATCAAAGAATAAGTTTGTTCCAATAAGTTTTTAATATGATGAATTTTAAATCCGCTTTTTTAGTAATTGCGTGTATCTCAAATTTATGTTATATGAAGTTATTTGAGATTTTCTCCTTAAAATCCTTTGTTCAATTAATCAAAATCTTTCCACAGTATTTATTTTTATCAATTGGATCTTTTATTACATTGAGTGTTTCATATTCTATTTTAATGGTTCTAACATGTTATGTATACTTGATAGTGTTATTTTTTTGTACAAGTGATATTTAAACAATTTATATTAGTATAAGATGTAACATAAAATAGAGTAGGAAATCGTGATTGTATTTCTATAGGACGGACGGAATTGAATGCTATTTCAAGCACGTTCGTCAATTGTAACAAGTGGAAAAAGGACACGAGGGCAGAAAAAGAAATATAGAAAGCACATTTTTACATAACAAAAAGGTATAACGTTCCGAAAAAAAAAACATAAAAAAGGTATAAGTTATAACCAATCAATTTTATAATAAACGAAGTATTATTACATATCTCTTCAAAATTTCGGCGCCGTAAATGAAAACAAAATATATATATGGTCTTGCTTGAGCCAAACGAGTTTTCCAGAAGTCAAACCCCAATAGAAGTGACTTGAAAATAGCCAAAGTGGGAGTTGACTGGTCGACATCCAATTTATTTCTACATAAATATGTGGTCATAAATTTAAATTTTTTTCTTATTAGTATTTTTTTTTAGTGGAGTATTATTTTTGTTTGGATTTATCATTTTCAATCAACGTTATCCTTTTTCAGATTCTACTTCTTTTTTCTTGAAAGTAATCTTGAACTTTTGCTCGTAGTCGGTAGCCTTAGTGAGAAATTGACTACATTAAAGCCAAAATTGATTTGATTTCTCAATAGTCAATATCGTGTCAAACAATTTCCGAATTTGTATGGTTTTAATTCCATTAAGAAAAGTGATTATTCATTCCATTGACATAAAATCTCAATTTTTTAATTGGACTTTGTGCAAAAATGGAAATATGTTTGATTATAATTTATGGGGTGAAAATTTGTGAATATGTTTGTTTAGTATATTTTTAAATTTTTATTGAAAAATGTGATAAGATTGTTTTTTTTAATGATAGGTACTTGGTGGGAACTATTTTACTACCTTCTATTCCCAATAAGTATCATTTTGATACGTAAAAAAATCTTAAAAAATAATGTCTTTTTCACATTTTCAAGATTGGTGAGAAAAAAATTTCCAAATTAAAGTACCCTTAAATGTATCGTTTTCCAACTAACACTAATGTCTAAATTTGTTTGTTCCAAAATAGCATTTATTATTAATTAAAGGTATAATTGATATTTTAACACAATCTTTAATATGTGTGTTTTTCCCTAAAAAGACACTTATTATGAATAGGCTAGTAGTGGAGTAATATTGTTGGAAAAGTAATAACATTATATATGTAATTGGATAAAATTGATAGTGGTGTTAGTCCACTTTGAAAATTGATGTGTATGACGAAAATGGGTTCTGCTTATGTAATATAAGAATAAATTCAGTATGTGTAGTGGCCCCATTGAGATAATATACGGTTGAATATTGATTATATAGGCGTGACAATTGAGAATACATGGTTGATATTAGCAGTAGTGAGAAAAAAATACTCAAATAAGATGAAAAACATTCAAACCTTTAGATTTGAACCTTAAGTGTATGGATATTTATATTCTCTTTCTAATGTACTAATTAATTTATTAAATATTTTACTAGTTGAAACGTGGTATGTCGATAGGTATAATTGTGATAATAGCAATGTGAACTTGTTAAGTCGAACAACACCATCACTGCAATGATGGTAATAGGACGAAAACAAGATTATGAAGAATTTGGTTTATATATAAGATTGCATGAAATTGTTGACCAAATTAAATAAAGTTAAATAATCGAGCTGAAATGACTAGACTAAAAGTATTCATCCAAATGCGTTTAAAAAAAAAAAAAAGTATTCATCCAATGGATTCAAAGTTTTATGCGTCTTTCGTGTAATTTTGATATAGCGATGAAAAGGTTCTACTCAGGGGCGTAGCCAGGATTTTCATTCAGCGCGGTCAAAAAAAAATTCACTTCGGTGCGGCATTTATCGACTATAAATATTAAAAAGTAAAAAATAAAAACATTTCAATAAAAATATGCAAATACTAAGGTCGTATTTTACAAAAATTCTTTTTCTGAAATATCTTTTCATAATCTAAAAAATCCAACAAAAAATTGAAGTTAAACATAATTCCTAAATTAGTAATAAAAACTGAAAAATGCTTATGTTCTTGCAATTTGCAAACAGGCAACAATCATAATTCATAAACAATTGGAATATACATAAATTCATTAAAAAAAAAAACAAAGCAATTGATGTTGATTATGATTTAGGCCCAACTGCCCCAATATCTAACTAATCACCACAATACTGTACATAGGCCCAATATTTCTATGTTTCTGCAATTTTGCCGCTGAAGCTTGAAGGTTCATGCCAAAAATTTCGAAATCAACGCGCAACCGTCCAGGTCAATTCTCTAATCTCTATCTCTATTAATGCTAAATTATTGAGAGATATAAAATTGAGCACAAAAGTCTTAAACCCATACCTGGTTTCTTGATCTTGAACAGTGAAAAATTAGCCAGAGAAAACCCTAGTTGATTTGTAAATTTTATAATTGTCTTTGTGTGTTGAATGGGGCGGTCGAGACTCACTCCAAGACGGGTAAAAGATGAAAGATAAATTGGGGTACATCAAAACATTTGAGTGTGGTCTTTTCTAGACAACCAATAGAGTAATTTTTTTTTATATATATATGGGCCGGGTCAGCCATTGATCTTGATCCACAGACCGCACTGGGCTCACACAAGCTACGCCCCTGGTTCTACTTGTCCTTTTTTTCTTTCTTTTTTTTTTATTTTGTATTCATTATTTGAATGTATGAGAATTGTGAGATAAATATGAATTGTTGATTATTTGAAGTTTAAAACGTGATTTATCAAATACGAATACAATACAAATTAAAAAGAAAAAAGTGGAACAATAAATTTGAAAATGATAGAAAAAAAGAGATAACTCTTTAATGATATAACTAATCCCTAAAAATTAACTAAGATTTTTATGTATTAGCTAGCTATATGCATGATATTCAATTAACACTTGTAAATAATTTTCATATATTTTCGAACTTTAAAGAATGTAACCATTGTACAAAATAGATATGAAATGCATGCTAACTTTTAATTTTAAATACACTCATTATTGATTAAGTTCAAAATGCGTAGAAAAAATAAATACTTCTCAATCATTCATACAATCGTACATTGTTATACTATACAAATATATTTTACAATTTTTAATAACAGAATTTCAAAAGTTATCTTTTTTAATGCGTGATTGATTCTACATTTGCGTCAGTCGATCCAGTGTAGGTTGTAGTCCTTCCTTACTACACATAATTTATTGACTTTTTCCACTGTATAAATTATAAAATAATAATATGAAGCATATTAAAATAAGTTATTTATATTTGGGATGACAATGGGTTCCAGTCGAACTTGAACCCACCCATTTGGAGCAAATCTGGACTTTAAATTCCATCCCAAACTGACGTCCTGACCCGAACATGACCCATTTAATTTTTTTAAAACAAAAAAATGTATTTTATTATGATATTGTATTTTACAAACATATTTTTGAAATACCTCATTAATTTCTTTTTAATTTTTTTACTATTTTTATAATATAAAATAGGTTTAGCGGGCCTAACAAATCAACCCATCTGATCTGGATCAAAGACTAGTTCGGGACTAGGTCCAATTTTTTTTTTCCCCGAAAGACTGGACTAGACAAATCCGACCCAAATCCGATTCAATGACATCCCTACTTATATTATCTCCCCTTTCAAATATCTAAGGAATTGTTCATTCCTTATAGCATCTCTAAGAGGGTGTTCTATCTTCAATTATCTTCAGGGTGTTCTATCTTCAATTACGAGACACTTGCTCCAGCACTACATCATTGAAGATGTAAACAATTTTGCTCCGAAAATATCGCAATACTGTAGGTACGCTAAATTTTTTCTTTCCTCTTTGTTTTAAATTAATAATTTTAGTGTGTGAAAATATGCAGTTAAATGAAATATTATGGAATATTCCTTTCTTTTTAGTGCAGAATTTACAAAGAAATCAAAAGATAGAGTGCAAATTTTGTATCAAAATAGTGCAGAATATACACTAAAATAGTGTGAATTGCTGCAGATGGTTTTATCTCCTTTTCGAGATACAACACCATCTGAAATAACTAATTACCATTTTGTAATTGAAAAAGAAAAAGATAGGAGAACGAGAAACCAATCATCTTTCCATTTCATACTTTTTAGTGAGGGGGGACTTGCAATCTAAGGAGATCCACTATAGAAGCCTTCATCCCATCTTAAGTGAGACAAAATATGCTCCAACATAAAATCCAGCAGCAGGCAACATTCTTACTTGGTTCAAAAGCATAATACCACTAAAACTGCAGCTACATCTATGAAATGTTGTAATAATGTACAGAGTTGAAGAGCAATTAATCTCTCAACTTCACAACCACCATTTTAGCCGTTTACGCCAAGTCGCCTCTCAAGCGAGCAATCAGCTCATCCTGTTAATAGAAACGAAATTACGCGTTCAGTTATATGGAACGGATCCGAATTTACCACATGCATATGACAATTAGATGCCTTTGTTAAAGTTATTATTGAAAAAGTAAAATATAACAAGAACTTGCCTTTCTACCCTTAGTCGAAAGGCCTTTCTCCTTAAGAAGAGCACGGAGCCTTTGTACTGTCAAGCTCTGCAGATCTTTGTTTGCATTCAAAGATAGTGTGCATAATAGAAGTTTAGTCACAGGAGATGATATACTACAAAAAGATTAGCAACAATTACATTTACTTTTCTTATTCCAGAAAGCAGATTTCAGAAGTGGCCAAAAATAGTTTTATTTTAGGGATAATTAATAAAAACTGAGGTTTGGGGTAATTACAAAAAAAATCCACGAAGTTTCAGAATTACATAAACCCCTTGATGTTTGATTTTGTCTTATATTTTTACCCTAACCGTAGTTGAACGAACTAATTTGCTGACGCAATCAAATGTTTTACAATTACACCCCTCAATTTTTCTAAATTTTTCTAAATATTAAATATAGACAAACAAAAAATTTGGGTTATTTGTAATATTTAGAAAAGTTGAGGAATGTAATTGTAAAATATTTAATGACGACATGGAATCCGCAGATTCCACCAGGTCAACTAACGGTTGGGCCCAAATATAAGAATCAAACCTCAGTGGGGGTTTCGCTACTTCTGAAACTTCTAAGGATTTTTTTTGTAATTATTTCAATCCTCAGGGTTTTTTTAATTATCTCTTTATTTTATTAATGGATTTTGGGCTAGGGACTTCAAATTGATAGTAACGAATTTACTTTGTTTGGATAAGTATATGTTGCAAGGAATTTCAATAATTAAGCTCCCATTTTGAGCTATTTTGTGGTGAATTTAAAATCCGCCAAATATGAACTCATTTGATTTTTTTCCCCTCAAATCCTACTTCAAATCCAAATTATTATGTTCAAAAGCAACTTTAGCAACGATAAAGACTCTTCCAAAACTCATTAAAAAGTCTTCTTAGGGTGTCTAAATGACAAGAATACACATGGTGGACTTAGCCGGCTTCAGTCAAATTGTTCAAGCCAATATTGAAGCCACAAAACATTCTTCTTTAGGATCTAAGATTCTTCATCTTGCCTCAAGATCAACTTGAAGAATAAGTGATCCAGCTAATATGAAATTCAAAAGACTTCTCTTCATCTGAGTGACTAGAGGTCATCAACGCGTAAAAATGACGTTTCCATAATTAAGATAGACACAACTCTAAGATAGTGACAACTCTAGAGAGAACTTAATTTGATTAGCAAAACATGAGGGGATGACATTACGCAAAAGTAAACAAGTCTGTCGGTTGTAGATAGTCTGTATTGCAACACTATTAAGCCTTTCACAGCTCAAATATTTCTATATAAGTTCAAGGGATAATTACAAAAACACCCCTGAGGTTTGGGCTAGTTACAAAAAAACCCAGAGTTCTTTGAAAATTACAAAAAAAACCCTTGAGGTTTGATTCCGTCTTACATTTTTCCTGGTGATTTTCAAAAATATTTCAAAAAAACCTCTCATATTTACAAAAATATTATAGTTACCCCCTTAAATTTAAGACAAAATGAAACCTGGAGGGGTTTTTTATAATTTTGAAACATCTCTGGGGTTTTTTTGTAATTAACCCAAACCTCAAGGGTGTTTTTGTAACTATCCCTAAGTTCAATTTATAAAAAGTAAGACAATGTACAATGCACATCTCACCTTGGGAAGAATCAAGCTCAGTGCTGGACATGGCCTTCTTTCCTGCAGCTTTATCAACCAAAGCTTTCTCGGCAGGCCTGAGAAGTGACAGTTCGATTGAACATGAAACTAAAAAAATAACAATAAGTAGCATAAAATTGTTGAGAATAACAACTACCCTGCACTGCTAACCCACAATAGATGGATTCGTTACCTTTTCCTCGAACTCTGATTTGCAGCAGTACTTTTCCCATCTTTTGAACTAGAATTACTCTTTTGAAGCATAAGAGATCTAATTAATATATTTGTCTGGTTTGTTGTTATAACCTGGTCCACTGGTACAGAAAAATCGGGGAAGACGTTCGTTATTTACAGTGACAAGAAACAAATATAGAATGAGACAAAATAAGATGATGATATGTAAAAGCAAGTATACAATTAATATAGGGGTAAAATGTAGTTCCAATTAACATAAACTGCCTAATAGTCAGAGGTTTGGCTACAAGTAGTGACCTAATTCACTCCCCAAGGAAGTAAGTAAACATCTTTAATCCTTTGTTTGGATCTTGGATTTTGGTGAAGAAAAGAGTTTCGTTTGTTTGATTTTGAAGGAAAACATGATGGAAATGTAGAATATGAGAAATATATTTTATCTTATAAAGCTCATTCATTACTTTTTTCTGATACTCAACTACAATTAACAACATTTATAAATTAAAATCTTGTTAAAAGTATGATGGAATTTGATTTCGAGTTCGACTGAAAGTCCTTTTCCTTTTCACTTTCATTCACAAATTCCCTGATCCAAACAGAGGATAGGATATCACTAGCATAATTATAGCACCAGAGAAGCTACAAAAACTGACCAAGGCAGTATTTACATTCCAAAATCAAAACTAATCGAATTAAAAGATCTTTGGAGCAAAAAGAATGTGCAGAACAGAGATGAATCCAGCTATGAGGGTAACACAGCACTGTATATTTAAGAGATAAAGAGTAGTGCTCGTTTCCACATGCAAACAAAGGTCAAAGCAACTAATTCTTATTGATGTTCTCTTTTTTTCCCTTTTCTTTTGGTATAATGTAAAATGATGACTTATTGAAAATGCACAAAAGAACCTGGAGGTGACGTATCATGATGGCACATGTAAACCCGCATGCCTTTCTGCATAAATTGTGAACATGTAAAACTTAAATATAGAAGAATATTTGAATCGGAAATGCACATTTTCAGAGATAAAAATAAAATGACCGTTGTAGTCCAACCCCCTGCTACACATGTAAATAAAAGTAAGCGTAATCTTTTCCACATTCGGTAAAAGTCAAACACCCCTTCTTTTTAGTAAGTCAAACTAGATATGAAGAAGATAGAAAATCAGGATTGAGATTTTCGCAGGCATCGCATCGAGTAGATAACTTATGTGAAATTCCGATTGTCTATCACTCTATTGATTTATCATTCACTCAGCAAGTACGTTTAGTGCCTCGCAATATAATCACGTTTATTTTCAGCAACATATTTCCCGATTACACGAGAATCCAATAAATTAATGCTCAAGAAATATCCAAAAACGACGTATTCCCATCCCAACAAGAATAACTGGATTGATTGGTGCGCATTACATGCACATGTTGAAACTAGAAATAACCATTTACTTTCAGCAACAAGTTTCCTTCATTACACCAGAATCCTACTTATTAACCTTCGCGAAATATTCAAGAAACCACATGGTCACATCAAAACAAGAAAAGTTGCCTTGATCAGCGCATATTGCACGTGGAAGAAGAATCGAACATGTGTAGATAACTTGAAACAGCAAATGCCCAGCAATGAAGCCCTCAGCATGACTCGAATGTTAATCAAATGATTCGTAGTTATGGATTTAGTGAAAGCTTGGAAAGGTCTTATTACTGTTGAATTAAGACTCCTATAAGTACAAATCACCCAACCTGCCACTAAAACTCTATTAAGAAACAGTCTTTAATAGCAAAGCACGTTGTTCAACCTCATCTTTCTAACTTGCTCGTCTGCATTAGATACATTTATTTGACTCATCTCACAAAGCAAATCTCTTTTCCATCACTTCCTTATATTTCTCTCCTAGTGAATTCGGACAAAACCCATAAATTCAACAAGAATTTCAAGAAATGCCAAACAAATGCAGTAAATTTCGATTTCGAGAAAAAAAAACGCATCAAAAGGCATTGTTTTGCTCGAACTGAAAATAAAAACCCTTGAAAATTTCTCTTTTAACAAAAGCCAAAACTTTTCACCAACATTGGAACAAAAATCAGTTGCCTTTAAATGAAATAAATAGTACGCTATGCAATTCAGCTATTTTTTCTTCAAAAAAAAAAAAAAAAAACTACCAATCAAATGAAGAAAATAGGATTTGAGGAGACTGTGAAAATACCGGGTTAGTGGAGAGGACAGTAGATGAGAAGTTGCCACGAGAGGGCAGGTTGGCAAGGAATCTGGAAGCGCCGCCATCGAAGGCCGTCGGAGCATTGATGAACTATGTGGACGTATGCAATTGGAGGAGGAGGAAGAGGGCGGTTTACTTCTGGATAATCCAGAAGATGGGGTACAAAACCAAGATCTCCGGTGGTGTCTAGTGGGGCGTTTCTTATCTGATCGTCAAGTGAATTTCATGGCAATGAAAAATACTTTGGCGGCTATATGGAGACCGGTAAAGGGAGTTTTTATTAAAGATTTGGGTCCAAATCTTTTTTTGTTTCAATTCTTCCATGAATTGGATTTAGCACGAGTTCAATCTAATGGCCCGTGGACTTTTGATAACCTTTTGTTGATCACTAAACGTCTTCTTATTGGTGAACAACCGTCAAAGGTTCAATTGTTCAATGTGGAATTATGGGTTCAAGTATATGATCTTCCTTTCGGGTTTATGACGGAAAAAGTCGGAAAAAGTATTGGTAATTTTATTGGTATATATGTGGACTCTGATCAACATAGCTTTTCGGGAGTATGGCAGAATTATATGCGTATTCGGGTTGCTTTTGATGTCCGCACTCCGCCAAACGCAGAAATGAAGTTAAAGGCTTTGGTGGTGAATGGATTTGGATTAACTTCAAATATGAGAGGCTCCCCACGTTTTGTTTCTATTGTGGATTCCTCGGTCACTCGGACAAGTTTTGTGCGAAATTGTTTAATTGTAATAATATTTCGTCTGATCGTGCCTATGGTTCTTGGCTTCGGGCTCCAACACGTAAATCGATTAATCAGGCAGGTAGTCAGTGGTTGCGATCTACTTGTCCGGAATCTTCTTCCGATCAACAGAACAGAGAGAATGGTGGTTACTCTCCGGAGTATCCAAATGAAAATGAAGATCCTAATTCTCAGGGAACCGTCAGGTGTGTGCAGGGACGGTTTGCAGATCATGGGGCGGTTATGGGAGTTTTTAATACAGGAAAGGAAGTGGCAGTTATTGAGGGCAAACAGACTTGTTTAAGGGACTTTTCACAGTTACGTGAAGAAGGAAAATGGAATGAATTAACTACCTCTGACAACAAACGGCGCCGAATGGATGACGAAGTTATTGCTATGAATTTGAGAGATGAGACAGGTGTGAATGTAGTGGATCGATGCGACTCGTGAGTCGTTGGTGGAGAAAATACGGGGTTTGGGGTCTATTGTCAAGAACCAAAAAAAACTCTTGCTAGCGGTGGGCTCTGGTTCCCGTGCCCACCGAGAATTATGAGTACCATAAGTTTGAATCCCGCGCGGGCTTGGCAACCCGCGGACGATTCAAGTCTTAATGGACCTAGTCCATTCTAAAAAGCCATCTTTTATTTTTCTTATTGAGACTGATTCATAAAGATCGTTTGGAATTGATTCGAGTTAAATTGGGTTTCGAGGGGTTATTTGCGGTCAGTAGTTCGGGGCACGGAGGTGGGATTGCCCTCCTTTGGAGAAAAAAGGATATGGCTCAGTTGTTGAGTTATTCATCTAATCATATTGATATTTCGGTTCATTTGGCGAACTCGCCTACCTACAGGTTAACGGGTTTTTATGGTTATCCCGAAAGGAATAGACGAATTCTTTCATGGAATTTTCTTCGAACTCTCGCGTCCCAGTCAAATCTTCCATGGTGTTGTATAGGGGGTTTCAATGATCTCCTATTTAGCTCGGAGAAAAAAGGAAAAATCGACCATCCGTTATGGCTTTTAACTGGATTTCGTTCGGCTATTGATGATTGTGAGTTGGTGGATCTGGGGATGTTAGGGTATCCGTTTACTTGGGAAAGAGGGCGAGGCACGGTAAATTGGGTCGAAGAAAGATTGGACAGATGTTTTGCTTCGCAAAGTTGGTGTAGTTCTTTTCCAAATTGCAAAATTTGGAATCTCGAGTCGTCAATGTCGGATCATTCGCCAATTTATTTGGAAATGGGACAACAATATAGAATGAAGAAGGTGAAAAAGTTTCGTTTCGAGAATGCGTGGTTACGGGAATCGGATTGTCGCACTATTGTCGAGCAGGGTTGGTGCCGAGGTGTCAATGGGGATTTACAAAGTAAAATTATCTTTTGTGGTGCTGAACTCAATAAGTGGGGGAAATCTTTGAAAAGCTCTTTTCAAAACAATTCAGGATGCTCGTAATAAAATGAAATTTTTCCGTCGAGGCAGGGACATCTTCTCTATTGGTGAGTTCAAGAAAGCCCAAGATCAATACAATTTGTTGCTAGCACAACAGGAAGACTTTTGGAAGCAAAGAGCAAAAATATTTTGGTTAAAAGGAGGAGATGCAAATACTAAATACTTTCATACGGTAGCATCATCTCGGAAAAGACACAACTTGTTTGATCGACTAAAGAATGAGGCGGGCTCCTGGCTTACTTGGGATAGCGGATTGGGCAATCATATCGTAAGTTATTATGCGAATATATTTTCCGCTACGGAGTGTGATATTGACCCGGTTGTCGACTGTATTGAAGCTCGGATCAGCCCACAGCAAAATGAAGCTCTTCTCCAGCCCTTCTCTGAGTTGGATCTAAAAGAAGCACTTTTTTCGATGTTTTCGGATAAATCACCAGGCCCTGACGGGATGACCCCAGCTTTTTTCCAAAAGTTTTGGGATATTACAGGTCCGGAATTAGTCTCTTCGTGCCTTCATTTTATGCATACTTGTTCTTTTCCTGTTGGATTCAATGATACTAATTTAGTACTTATTCCGAAAAAAATAATCCTGAGGTTATTATCGATCTACGCCCCAAGACTGCGCAATGTTGTTTTTACAAGGTGATTGCTAAGGCTATGGCGAATAGATTAAAGATCGTATTACGGATATTATTTACAAACCAGTGCGTTTGTTCCTAAGCGTTTGATTTCGGATAACATTATGGTTGCATTTGAGATCAATCATTTTCTTAAAAGAAAGACACAAGGAAAAGAGGGGGTGGCTGCGCTTAAGATCGACATGAGCAAGGCATATGATCGTATTGAATGGAGTTATCTAAATGCTATTCTTTTGAAATTTGGTTTTCATCGGAAATGGGTCGACCTTATTATGCTGTGTGTGAAAACAGTACGATACAAAATTCTGCATGGGGATTTCGAATCAGAGTGTTTTATACCTGAACGGGGACTAAGGCAAGGAGATCCTTTATCTCCTTATTTGTTCATTTTATGCGCAGAAGGGCTATCGGCTATTCTTAACAGATATGAAGCTAAAGGGTGGATACATGGTTTTTAAGATCGCAAGACGAGCTCCGAGTGTGACGCATTTATTCTTCGCGGATGATAGCTTTCTCTTTTTTAAAGCTAATATGACGGAATGTGCAAGATTAAATCAATGTTTGGACTGTTACTCAAGGGCTTCGGGTCAAATCATTAATTACCAAAAGTCTTCTGTATCATTCAGCAGAAATACAAAACCAGAGGTTATCCAAGCTGTGCGTGCCTTCTTAAATGTCGCTTACACTGAAAATCATGGCCCTTATCTCGGGTTACCTTCATTGATAGGGCGTAATAAGAAGGATATTTTTAAATTCATTAAGGAGAAGGTGTGGTGTAGATTACAAGGCTGGAAAAAGAACATTCTCTCTCGAGCAGGTAAAGAAGTTCTTCTTAAGACGGTAGCTCAAGCCGTTCCAATTTATGCAATGAGTCTCTTTCTTCTCCCTCGAGACTCTTGTGTTGAATTAGAACGGATGATGAATTCCTTTTGGTGGGGTAAAGGTGGGGACGGATCTAGGAGTATTAATTGGTTATCTTGGAATAAGTTGTGTGTACATATAAGCCAAGGGGGTTTGGGGTTTAGAAGGCTTCATGAATTTAATTTAGCCCTTTTGGGTAAGCAGGTGTGGCGCCTTTTATCTGATGAACATTCCTTGGCAGCTCGTATTTATAAGGCGCGTTATTATCCTGAATCTAATATACATCATGCTCATACTGGCTCAAATCCAAGCTACATATGGAGAAGTCTATTAACGGCTCGAGATTTCGTTTTCTCTCACAGCAGATGCAAAGTAGGCGATGGTAAGGACATCTCAGTGTTGAACGATCCTTGGTTGCCAGGTGATCAACCTTTTGTCTCATCTTCTCATCTAGCTTTGGAAGGCATATCAGTTAACAATTTGATGAAGTCTGATGTGTTGGCTTGGGATTTTGATATTATTCAAGACTTGTTTTATTCGTGTGATCAACAGCTAATATCTAGCATTCCTTTGAGTACGGAGCACAATGGTGATACTTGGATTTGGACAGGTAATAGAAAGGGAGTGTACTCTGTTAAGTCGGGGTATCAGCTTCTTTGCAAAGATATTGATTCTGAATTTCATTTTCATAATCTATTTGACTGGAAAGAGTTTTGGTCTATGAAAGTTCCTCCTAAAGCTAAAAATCTGGTGTGGCGCGCTTGTCATAATGTGTTGCCTTCAAAGGAGCGATTAATTTCGAAAAGAGTTCAAGTGTCTTCATTATGTCCGGTTTGCAATTCGGAAGTTGAAACCATAGCACATGCTCTTTTTTTCTGTTCAAATGCTAGGCAATGTTGGTCATCTACTATCAGACAAGATGTTTTCATGCGACTGCTACTTTTCTTAATTGTTTGAATAAAATTTGGGCGGTTAACAATATAGAGATGAAAAGTCGATCATCATGCTTTTATGGGCTTTGTGGAAAAACAGAATGATATAATTTGGCGGCCAAGTAGATCCCCATCTCGAGATAATTCAATTTGCTAATTCTCAATTATTCCAATGGCGCAGTCGCTTCAAAGTACACCCTTAGCCGATTGGTTTGTCCAACCATGTGATGGTGCTTTGTAAGGTGGCATAAACCTCTGGCGCCGAAGCGGTGGGCGTCAGGAAGCACTTAGTCAGGTCAAGGAAAATTGGAATGATTCGACCATTTGCCTGGAAATGATTCTCTTCTTGTGATAAAAGCACTTAGGGAAAATCGGGGGATAATTCTTATTTCTCTGATATTATTAAAGAGTGTAGAAAGTTACTTGATTGTTTACCTAAAGTGTCCTGTGTGTTTATTAAGAGATCAGCGAATGTGGTTGCTCACGTGTTAGCTAGAGCATCATATTCTGTGTCTGGTGTCATGGAGTGGAGATCAGTCCCTCCTCTCTTTATCTGTGATGATTTGCAGTTCGATCTGCTATATTAATGAAAGCTTTTCCTTTTGGTTTCAAAAAAAAATACTAATTATAAAGAAAATGTATTTGTTGGAGTAAATTTACTGAAAATAATCATAAATTGGTGCCCGTTGATATTTGAATTCCACCCAGATTCTATTTCAACCCTTTCCAAGTCTAATTGGTGTCTCAAAGACCATAGTAGATGAGTCAATTTATGATACGATATGATAACACAACACGAATCTAACAAGAATTTAGCAAGTACAGGTATAACTCAGTAACCAGTCACGCACAAGCGAGAGCCGAGAGAAACCCAGCTATTGTGAATCAATTTTGATTTAAATGAATAACATTAAAATTTGCACTTGAATTGGGATTTTATAACGGGTAAATTTTAATGATTTTATCCATTGTAATCCCTAACCATATCCCTATATGTTTTGGACAAAGTTCACAAACCCTTTTCCTACATTCTGATTACAAGTAGGGGTGGCCAAATGGAACCGAAACCGGGTTCCAAATCGGAACTAGAACTGTGGTCAACGGTTCCTAAATCGTAATCGTGGTCAACGGTTTCAAAATCGAAACCGGAACCGTGTAGGTGGTTCTGGTTCCGGTTCCTAGTCTCAAAAATCGTGGAACCGGTGGTTTTAACCGTCGGTTAGAACCGTATATGGAATCGTGATGGAACCGTTTTTTTTAAGGTTAAAACCATCAATCTTGTTTTGGTAAATACATGCTAGAAGAAATATAAAATGTTTATTATGATATTTTTAATATTGTACAACGATTACTTAGGGAAAAAAGTAAACATGCAAGGGGTTCCTCTAGCTCAAATGTAGAGCTTGAGAATTATTTAACGGCAAAATTGCATTTTTAGTCCAGTAACTTAGGGGGGTTTGCATTATTAGTCTTGTTCGATTTTGGAGTTGCAAATATGTCCTGTAATTTACAAAAATTCGCGATTTGAGTCCTATTTTCGCCGGACATTGCACGTGAGATGCACATGTTCTTTTTCCGGCACAAAGAAAGCTGATGTGGAATTTTTTATTATTATTTTAACTACACATAATTTTACCTTTTTGCCACATCAATTAAAAATCCTAGTCATCTAATTAATGGAGGGAAATTGCTCTAACATTCCCGTTAAAGCCCCAAACCCATTTGGAAGAACCCTAACTCTCGAAAAAGCTCCTATTTTGTGGTTGTGTGCAAGGCAACTGAAGAAAATCGCCAATAATGTCTGAATCTTCTCAAGAATCGCATGTCACGGGTACTATGGAGTGTTTTTGTGGCGCAAGGGCTGTGATTCGAACCTCCTGGACCAACGAGAACCCGGGTAGGAGATTTCAGTCATGCCTTAATTATAAAGTAAGATACAACTTTTAAATTTCTGGTTTGATTTGGTTTGAATTTTTTGTTTGGTTTGATTAAGCTAATTCTTTTGATTTTTTCTTTCATTCTTTCCGGGAATTCTTGAAATATTAGAGAGGAGGTTGTAAATTTTTCAAGTTTGAGGATCCGCCAATGTGTCATCGATTGAAGATGATAATTCCTGGATTATTAAGGAAGGTTAATGCATTAGTAGATGAGAACAAAAGGATGGAAAAAGCTCTGGAAGAAGATGAATATTTATTAAGGAATGTTGAGGCCCTAGAAGAGGAGAACAAAAGGCTAAAGAAAGCTCTCGAAGAAGCTGAAAAAAATTGCAAGGGGAAGTTGGCTACCATTTTGATGTGGTTGGTAATGGTTCTAAGCTTGTTTTGGTGGATTTCATCAAAGATGATTGATGGTTATGGAGATGGTGCAAATGGTTATGGATTTGGTGGCATGAAGATGGAACTAGCCTAGTTATGTATTGTTTAGTTGTTGTAATGGAACTAGTTTGTTGTTAGTTGTTATTATGGAACTTCATGAATGAATGTTTTTAATGCATTAGTTGTAATGGAACTAGTTTACTTCTGCTATTAAACAATGATGCACATATTTTGTCTCTTCAACATCAATTTGTTTGTATTTGCAAGTTAGATTCACTGAGTACACAAATTGTAATACATAAGAATATGTTCACTTTGCCAAAATACTCGAAGTTAAGTGTCAAAATCACTTGGAATCCATAAAATATGCATACACTAGGTACATACATTGGATTTCAGATTTGTTCACTTAGTACATAAATTGGAATCCATAAGAAATGCCAAAATCACTAATACATAAGTTTCATAAGTGCCAAAGGTGCCAAAATACTCCAAAACATATTTCAAAAAATCAAATCCATAAAAAGTTTCAATCACAAAAGTGCCATTAACGACCAAAAAGTGCCAAAAACTCCAACACATCACATTTGTTTTTTTCCTTCTCCAACTTAACATTCTTGATTGTCCGGCTTGATTGAGAGAAGTTGAATGCTTGTGGAGAATTTAACTCGCTCACATGTCCTCGACCTTTGAAGTTGTTGGTATGGTGTAGGGCCTGTAAGTTTAGGACTTGAGGGACATGTTGTGTAGAACACCGACTTAAAATATCACAAACATCGCTTGTTGCATTGTCTTTTGGCTCTTCACTTGCTTTGGGTGGCAACAAAATATTCTTGGGCACCTAAAAAATGCAAACAACACAGACAGTTAAAACATTGGGATTTAGTACAATCAAATAAACATTTGGATGATGAGTACAATTAAATAAACATTTACATCCTGTGTAGTGCCTCCAATTGATGTTAAAACATCTTTATATTTCATCCTCTTCTGCTTGTTTGCAGCCTCCATCTTCCTTTGAATCTGAGGTTAACCAATTATCAAACAAATGAGCAGCAAAATAAAAAAAAAAAAAAACAAAAACAGGAAGAAGGAATTAACTAACCAAGTGTAAATATAATTTACAATTGTTCTTCTTGCTTTGTCAAGAGCAGTTTCTTCTTCAGTCACTTGACTCTGCATCACTTCAGCATTATTGGGGGTTGCTCTTGCAGCCATATCTTTATTTGGACCGGACCTTGCATTATGTCCACTGACACCACTAACCTTGCATTTTATAGTTGACTGTTGCCTTTTCATCTTCATTGGCATCGTTCCCTTACCCTTTCTTTGTTTGTTAGTTGGTTCATCTGGTTCCCTTCTTCTTGCTCTTGATGGCCTGCCAACACCCCTTCCGAAAGTGGGAGGTAAAGGGGGAATAAAAAGGGTCTGGCTCCATAGTTGTTCCCCATTGATGCCCATTATAGCTGGCTTGTACACTTTCTTGTACACCTCAACACTATAACAATGATGCACATAATCCTCTACATCTAATTTCTGGTCAATTAATGCTCTGCATGCATGGTTGCAAGGTATTCCTGTAAGGTCCCACATCCTACAAGAGCAAGTCAACTTCTCCAAGTCCACAGTGAATTGACCCCCATCATAACATGAGATTTGGTAATACTTATCATCACTTTTAACTGGCATACAATCAGACACCTTAGACAGATGCTTTTGAAGGATTTGACTGGTCCTAGGACATAGTCTTCCCTTCCACTTGGCCTCAGCCCTATCCCTGTTCTTTTGCAATCTTTTGGTCATGTATTCTCTAATCCACTCAGACATTGTTATAATTGGCTTCTCCCTAGCTTCCAAGATGTTACTATTAAATGTTTCACACACATTATTTAGTAACATGTCATATTTTGGCAGGTCATTGAAGTGGGACCTTGACCATTGATGTGGGGGTTTATCATTGAACCAATTAACAGCTTCTTCACTCATATATATCCCTCATTTCTTTCATCCTATGATTGAACTCACCAACAGTACTAGCTTGAGCTACCCTCCATAGGGCATGTTTAAAACCTATACCCCTGAACCCAGCATTCTTAAAGTTATTGTGTAAGTGCCTAACACAAAACCTATGGGATGCACCTGGGAAAACAAGTTCAAAAGCCTGAATCAAACCTTTTTGTTTATCAGAAATGAATGTGAACTGTTATGATTGGATTATGTTCAAATCATTCTTCGAAACATACAAAACCATTCCCAAGTTTCCCTTGTCTCTCTATAAACCACTGCAAATGCAATAGGATATAGATTGTTGTTTGGGTCTACCCCAACAACAGTTAACAACACACCTCCATGAGGTCCTTTTAGATGGCACCCATCTACCCTAATCACTGACCTACAACCAGCCATAATACATTTTTTAATGCACCAAAACAAACATAAAATTTACTAAATCTTTCCTCTCCACTTTGATTCTCAGTAGCCAAGATAACTGTAGAATTTGGATTTGTTTTTCTTAGCTATTCTGCATAGTCCCACAACTTAGAGTATTGTTCATCAGGGTTGCCCTCAATCATTGTTAAAGCTCTTCTTTTAGCTCTGTATGCTTGATCTTTTGACACATTACATCTAATCTCATTTATTACATCAAGTCTAAAATCCCTCACATTTCTTTTAGGATCATATTGGAAATTTTGAAGATATTTTTCACTTAACCATTTTGATTTGACATTCTTAACATTGTAGGTTTGGTGACATGAATGATTAGGGTTATACTCTCTCACTTGAAAACTGCAGGAGTCTTTCATTTTTAAAGATGTCATTCTCCACTCACATCCTTCCTCACCACATCTAACAGACATCCTGATTTTATCATTTTTTATCACTTTTAAAGTCCTCTTGGTTTTAATGGCATGTGACTGAATGGCTTTCTTAAATTCATCTTTTGTACCAAACTCCATTCCTATGTCAAATACAGGATCATACACCATTGAAGGATTAAACACTGGGGTTTGTGTAATTTCATTTCCATCATCAGACATTATGCATTCATCAAAGTCAACAGAAACATCTACAACATCCTCTTCCCCACTCTCACATGAATCTGACCCTATCTCTTCACCACATGACCCTAATTGATCAACATGTTCATCAAATAAGGCATCATCATCCTCACTACCCTCTTCCCTTAAGTCAAAGTCACTATCTAGAAAATCCCCAAAATCCTCCAAATCAACCCCTGTATCCTCCACATTTTCCTCATTTGCAGCTACTTGGTCTCTCAAAAATTCCTCAGACTCAGCCCCTGCATCCCAATCTCCTATATTATTCTCATTATTCTCAACTACATTATTCTCATTCTTCTCACTCTCATCTCCCTCGTTCTCATTCTCTCCCTCTTCCCCACTATCTTCTCCTTCATCAACCTTTAACCACCCACCTTCATCATCATTTGTATTAACATTAAATGAACTCCAGTTTTCAACATACACATGCAATTCTCTAGAGAATAAATGTGTAAGGGACCATGTTCTAATATCATCATCCTCGGATATCTCCAAGTCTGTTACTCATTGTTTTCAATAATCTAGCAGTCATCTTTTTAGCTTGTACAAAATCAAAAACTATTTTAATACCCCCACTATACCTTGCAAATGGGACATGATGAAACTCCCCACCACACCACATTATAACACTCATAAAGTCACTAATACGATCTATAGAGCCCAGATCCCCAAAAACAAAAAAAAAACAAAAATAAATATATTAGCATAAAGGCCCACCATTCACATGCCATATACGAGATAACTGACAACCACAAACAATAAAAAACATGGGAGGACCAACATTAGACTTTAATACTCTGTCATGGACCCCAAAATATTAAACAATAATACTAGAACTTTTCAACTCTGACAATAAAGTACATTCAACAACATTAACTTCAATATACAACAAAAAACCGGGCTTTTTCGGACAACAAAAATAACTTTCAATAAAGTAATATTTAACACCATTAACATCAATAAACAACAAAAAATCACATTTTTCTATGTTAATCTCATGATTAAATCTCACAGACCAAACTTACCATAACTTGAGGGCCCATTATCGCGATGAATCTTCTTTCGAATCCTCACAATGTCGCCCATTACACCATAAAACTTTGTTTCACTTGCTATTAGTCGATTGATAAAAGTATTAGGGTTTAGGTTCTGAGAGTAATTTTGGGGAGAAGATGAACTTGGGACCATTTTGTGTTTTAGGGGTGTTAATATTTTCCCTCTTAGAATAATGACGTGTAATTTTTATTTACAATACTTTAATATGTGTAGTTAAAATAATAATAATAAATTCCACATCAGCTTTTTTGTGCCGGAAAAATAACATGTGCATCTCACGTGCAATGTCGGGCGAAAATAGGACTCAAATCGTGAATTTTTGTAAATTACAGGACATATTTGCAACTCCAAAATCGAACATGACTAAAAATGCAAACCCCCCTAAGTTACAGGACCAAAAATGCAATTTTACCTTATTTAACTACTTCGTTCGAGTTTAGTGAAACAGATATTAAAGACTTTGATATTTTGAAATGGTGGTCACAAAGAACTCAACCTTATCCAATCCTCTCAATCATCATAAAAGAGCTTTTGGCATGTCCCGTTTCAATTGTTGCAGTAGAGTAAACGTTTAGCTCCGTTGGAAATATTTTGGATGAATCACGCTCTTGTTTGCATCCCGACTCCTTAGAAGCCCAATGTTTATTGAATGATTGGTGTAGAGCAGAGAGACGAACACAAGGATTAGAGTTGCGACTTATTCGATGAGTTTGACACAGAGACAAATACAACCGGAACGAGCGGAGAAAATAGGAGTGATTGATCAACGCCACACCTAAAAGGTAATGAGGGTAAAAAATAGATAAGCGAAGTACGTGGACTTTGATTCCTCTATACCTTATGAGGATACGTAGGCAACTTAATATTATTATTAATATTAAAGCTCAAAACTTAATATTATTATCAATATTAAGTGCAAGTTATTTTCTTTTTTTTTCTTTTTTCTTTTTATTTTAAACTAAATTGCTAAATATTTTTTCTAAATAAAATTAAAAAAAAAAAGGTTCCAGCTTTATCCTAATCGAACCAGTATAGAACCGTGTTCCGATTTGGAACCGAACAGCGATTCCCGCTTTTGGAACCGAATCAAGTAAGCATAAGGTTCCGATTCCGGTTCCTCAATTTGCCGTAATCAGAATCCGAATCGAACCGATGATTCCTAACCGTGGCCAGATCTAATTACAAGATTGAAAGTGTGAAAATCTTTTACTTTGGAAACCAATTTTTTCAAAACAAAGTTACAGGATTGTTGTTGTTGGATAATTATCATTAACTTCAAAGTGTTAACACAACTTCTGACGACGTTATTTCAAAAATTGAATTAGAAGTAGACTTTTCTCTTGAGAGAAAAGCATTTTGAGATTTTTTTTTTTGACCGAGCATTTTGAGAAGGGTGGCGCTATTGCCAGCCCCAAAATTGTTAATTACACCCCCTTGATATAATTTCAAAAATGTTATTTAGTTTAAAAGATTATGATACTCTTACTTAAATAAATAAGTTTTAATACGCTCCATCTTCCTCACACTCACCCACATTCTTGTAAAAAGTTAAATTTATTTTTTGTAAACCCTAGATTTTCAAACACTCAAATATTTGCAAATATGAACAACAAAAATTAATTTTGTCGAATAATATAAGTATATCCTTAATTTGCAACTTAAAATTGTATTATTTTTTCATTTTTACAGTTGAAAACTTACTGTTGAATAACAAAAGTGCGACACTTGACACGATCGCAATGCAGTTAAAACTTTTCTCGTGTCATCGTGCCACTTAGCACGATGACACAATCGAGTATACCATCGTGTCATCCATCGTCTTCTTCCCCAAACTGAGACAAAAATCAGGAAAAAAAAAGTTATGTAACTCTAGAATTCAAACCAAATACAATTACCCAACACTTATACCCAACACTTATCCAAACTAATCAAACTATAAGTGCAAAATTAAAGTAAGATATTAAATTTAAAATTAAAATATAATAAAAAATATGTAATCCAAAAGATATTACATCTTCTTTTGTTGCCAGAACAAAGAAGATTGGCGAAATTTCTTTCGTTGTTGCCGCCGCGCCTTGGGTTTATCATTTTAGGTATATTTGGGAGGAAAAATAGTGAAAGGGGTAAAATTGGAAAAAGGGGATGTGTATTTAACTATTGGACCATATTTTAAAAAGTGGGGGTGATGTATTTAGAAGATAGGTGTGTGTTTAGCGGAAAAGAGGGTGCCAATAGCACAACCATTTTGAGAATTGTTAACATAAATAATTCAAACTCCTTACAAATTATCATCATTGAGATTATTATTATTATGAATAATTACACAAGTCAACCCTGAGGCTCAAGCAAATTACAGAAAACCCAAAGACTTTCGGAAATTACAATAATTTCCTTTAAGTTTGACCCGTCTTACTTTTTCCCATCCGTATACAAAAAATAGGGAAAAATGCAAAATTAATCTGTATCTATAGGGGTATTGCAATATTAATCATGTAACTTTTGAAGTTGTGATCTAAGTCATGTATGTTTTGTTTTTTTTTGCAATTTTGGTCCCGTAAATTTTAAATTTGTGCAATTCTGGTCCTATAAATTTTAAGTTGATGCAAATTTGGTCCTAAAGGCTATTTCAATATTTTAATTATTCCCAAAATGCCCTTGATAGCCAAAAATCAATATACCTAAGATCAAGTTTAAAATAGTATCAAGAGCCTATATTTTATTTACTTGAGTAGAATTTATTTATCACTATAGATATCCTAATGATGGAAGAATTTTAGATTTATGAATCCATATCAAAACCCGAGATACGAGTTCTACATGTATTATTTCATAGTTAGGAAAATACAAAAACACGTGAAAATATGTCAAAATTGGTCATTTTGAATAATACGACCGAAATTACCACAACTAAAAAATAAGAGACTAAACTTGCCAAATTCTAAAAATTACATAATTAAAATTGTTATTTTTGCTAAGGGGCAAAATTATCATAGGACTAAAATTACAACTTTAAAATTTACATGACTAATTTTGCAACACCCCTATAGATACAGGACCAATTTTGCAATTTTCCCAAAAAAATATTCTAGAATTTTCATTTATTTATCAATATATTATATTTACTTCCTTAAATTTATAACATAATCAAACTTATTTTTATTTTTCGTAATTTTCCAAAAGCTCTTAGTTTTTTTTTTTTTTTGTAATTAGCCCAAAACTTAGGGGACATTTTAATATTTTATGTCCGTTAGTTGAACTAACCAACAACCTATTTGGCGGATCTTTCGAAGCTTAAACTCTTGTAGAGCTTTCTCACAGTCAACAACCAACCCTCTGTAGAGGTAAAATTTCAGATTCATCTTTCAAATTCTATTTTGATTTGCGCGATTTGATTCATTTTCTTCTCAAACTCTTCGCATTCTTTATCACATATGGACATCTCTCTGCCACTGGATCAAATCCAGAGCAGCTACAGATTTGCTTGTTCATTGATTAATCCCACAATCTTCAAACAAAAAGTCCCATTTAATGGCGTTTTTTTACTGAAAAAGAAACGACGTAGAGCCCCCTTTTCTCAGTTTAGGTGTTCTTTATTAGACCAAGGGCTAAGGCCACGGCCAATGCCTAAACCTTTGAAAAGGGACGAAAAGTCTTTCAAAAAAGGTGGCCGTTCGGAAGAAACCCATTTGGAGAATTCGAATTCGAGTTCTGGGATTTGTGGGCAGATAGAGAAATTGGTTTTGTGCAAAAGGTATAATGAGGCTCTTGAATTGTTCGAGATTTTGGAATGTGAGGATTATTTTGAGGTTAAGAGCGATACTTATGATGCATTGGTGAGTGCGTGTATTGGGTTGAGATCAATTAGAGGTGTGAAGAGGGTGTTTAATCACATGGTTAATTCGGAGGTTGATCTGGATTTGTATATGATGAATAGGGTGTTGCTGATGCATGTGAAATGTGGGATGATGATTGATGCACGCCAGTTGTTTGAGGATATGCCGGAGAGAAATGTAGTTTCTTGGAATACGATAATTGGGGGGCTTGTGGACTCGGGTAGTTATATAGATGCGTTTAGATTGTTTTTGATGATGTGGGAGGACAACTCGGATATTGGCTCTAGGACATTCGCGATGATGGTCCGAGCATCGGCTGGATTGGAACTTATCTCTCCCGGACAGCAGTTGCATTCTTGTGCTTTGAAGATGGGTGTGAGTAAAGATGTCTTCGTGTCGTGTGCTTTGATTGACATGTATAGCAAGTGTGGTAACATTGAGGACGCGAGATTTGTTTTCGATGTGATGCCGCAGAAAACCACTGTAGGATGGAACAGTATTATTGCTGGTTATGCACTTCACGGTTATAGTGAAGAAGCACTAAGCATGTACTATGAAATGCAAGATTCTGGTGCCAAAATGGACCATTTCACATATTCAATAATTGTACGAGTGTGTACCAGGCTAGGCTCATTAGAGCATGCAAGACAAGCTCATGCTGGTCTAGTTCGAAACGGTTTTGGGTCTGATATAGTTGCTAACACAGCACTTATTGACTTCTATAGCAAATGGGGCAGGATAGAAGATGCTCGAAATATATTCGATAAAATGCGCCAAAAAAATGTTATATCATGGAATGCCTTGATATCTGGATATGGTAATCACGGTCGTGGAGCTGAGGCAGTTGAATTATTTGAATGCATGGTTCGTGAAGGAATGGTGCCCAATCATGTCACATTTTTGGCCGTTTTATCCGCTTGTTGTTATTCGGGATTATCTGATCGTGGATGGGAAATATTCGAATCAATGAGTAGAGATTACAAAGTAAAGCCTCGGGCAATGCACTATACATGTATGGTTGAACTATTAGGCCGAGAAGGGCTTCTTGATGAAGCGTTCGCATTGATAAGAGATGCTTCATTTAGGCCTACGATAAATATGTGGGCTGCCTTGCTTACAGCTTGTAGGGTCCACAAGAATTTTGTACTTGGTAAATATGCAGCTGAGAAACTTTACGGTATGGAGCCCGAAAAACTCTCTAATTATGTTGTGCTGTTGAATATTTATAATAGTGCTGGAAAATTGCAAGAAGCAGCTGCAGTTCTCCAAACCTTGAGGAGGAAAGGTTTGAGAATGTTACCTGCTTGTACTTGGATAGAAATAAAAAAGCAGCAATATATTTTCTTCACTGGAGATAAATCCCATCCCGAAACCAAGGAGATCTATGATAATTTAGATCAAGTCTTGCTGCAAATCTCAAAACATGGATATGTTCCTCAAGGAAAAAATTTGCTTCCAGATGTGGACGAACGGGAAGAATCCTTGTTACTTCATCATAGTGAAAAGTTGGCTATTTCGTTTGGGCTCATCAGTACTCCTAGTTTAACTCCTCTGCAGCTTGTCCAGAGTCATAGGATTTGCAATGACTGCCATAATGCAATCAAACTGATTTCCATGGTTTGCAGACGAGAAATTGTTTTCAGGGATGCTAGTAGATTTCATCGTTTTAAAGACGGCAGTTGCTCTTGTGGTGATTACTGGTGAAATTCATTGTTTTACATTTTGAATCTAGGGAATTTGTCTAATTCCACAGTGTAAGGTTTTGTCTTTTTTGCCTTACCTTCTGTGTTACCAAATTTTTTTGAGAATGACGTTGTAAGCCATTGAGTATCTTTTATATACGTAGAACCTGGAATTTTTGTATATACGCTTCTCCAAACTATGTTTCATGCTTTAGGTTACGTGCCTACCTTTCTTATGCACGTTCCTTAGCCAATTATGAATTTAACTGACTGGGAATGACATCTGTTAGCAGTTTCACAGGGTCTCAACTTTAGTGGCAAGTCTTGCACTTCATAAGTAGGATTAGTTTTTCGTTTTCTTTCTTTTCCCGTATTTCTTCTCAATATTTCCGTCTATCTTATGCTTTTTGTTAATGTTTGCTAATTGTACTGTGCAAAGGATCTCTTTTGTTTCTAACATGAAATCATCTTTAATTTCCTAATTTATGATACCAATGTACACTATCAACTTTTCTTGGAAAGATATTCAATTATGTTCTATTATGAGCAAGGCATTTAGTATAGTCATATTCATGGTACAGATTAAAACTCATAGTGATACCGTTATACCAGCTGGAATCGTCTTCATGTAAGATTAACCAATTTGCTAATTTGAGGAGAAGTACCAATAATGTTAACTATCCTTATGACAACAGAAAATATGACCATTTGTTCACAACAGAGTTCAGCTACTCCACCCCAGTTGCCATTTTAGCTGTTAAAGTTGAAAACCAGGTATGTTGTATATTGCTAATATCCCAGAGATTTCATTCATTTCCATAGCTCAAAATTGTTGGATCATTATATTATCATACATGTGTATATGTGTGCATTTTCTCACACTCGACAAACCAAATTTATTATTCTCATCAATAGAACAATGAGCCAATTTACTTCACAATCTTGGCATCAAATAATTGTTTCGACGGGTCGCAGTCCATTCTCTTATCCACAAATTCTTGATAGCAGGAAAATTAAAGAGAATATAAAACATTCTTATTCATCACGCAATGTGCATGAGATTGATCAATCTCGTTAACCCAAAATATTGAAGAGAAGTTTTTGCAGATCATGCTTTGTGATTCTACACCAGCATTTATGCCATCTATGCTCTTATCTCCACTTACAGTCACATACAGACCTGTGTATGGCTATTATTATGATATTATCTGTTTTGGCTGGCTAGCATTAGCGTCTATTCAACTGTTAGCATATATTGTTCAATGTCCAATATCACAGAACGTTTCAGCTGAGTGTAATATTCTTTACATAGAACCATTTACAGTTTTCTGTTACATCTCAATGTTAGTCTCTTGATCAAATGCTGTTTATCTGTAGTAAGTTTCACTCATTGTCTCACTACAACGAAGAACCTTATTTAATTTACTATTGTTGGCTAGTTTTCTTGCATCTAATTTTATAAAGTTTTTCTCATGATTTCGACTTGTATAAGTACCAGGCAGAAAGATGATATGCATTGCTGAACAGATAAAGGAGTTGGCTGTGGTTGCACCATCTCATACACGTGTTGTTTAATTTCTCTCGTTGATTACCAAAAATACCACTCATTATTTGGAGCAAAGAAACCGCGTCTGCTCTAGTAAGCTTCTTGGGTATTGCTTGCCAATCTGATTTTGGACTCATCCTTGTATCTCTTGTTCATAATTTCGGAGTATTAATCGTTTCTGCTTTATCAATGAAAGAGAAGCATATTTAGATTCTGATTTTTGTAGAGCCTCCTTCCATGTATCTTTCTGATTTATAATTAGATAAAGCATCAACTTTAATTTTTTCTACAAGGTGACTAATTTATCTTACATTGCATGTAGGTTCTCGCCTGCGTAGCTGATTATGAACGTTATTATAATGCTACAGGGGTTGCAGGCCACCGGGATTAGAGAAATATTTGTTGATCTTGTATATGTGGTATGCAACGGTTCTCACCCGTGTCAAATCACTATTTTGTGTTTCATGGATATTACAAGAGTCAGATTGTAATTACCTTTGTTGATAATTTTGTGAGGTGGGGAGCAATCAATATGTTCTTGTAAACAGGATCGAAAAAATGGGTATTCATAACTTTAATCATTCTTGCCGTAAATGAGATATTCATTGCTTTCTTGGATACTAAAGTATTTATACCATGAATATAATTGTATTTTTTATTTTGTCGCGGCCCACTGCACGATTTTTTAGTTTCCAGATGTTTGGACATGGGTATGAAAGTATAATGTTGTAGTTGTAGTGTCCACTATGTTAACGAAACAAAGTGTGATTTATGCCACTAGCATATGTGGCAAACAAAGGAAGAAACTATCTTAGTCGAGAATTAAGAATTAGCCGTCCGTTATTTATTGCATCACTGGAAATTGTCACATTTATGATTGTTGTTATGCAATTACAGTAAACATTATTTCAATTGTCAAGTTGCTTTGTGCTGCATGTTTGAACATGATGGATGATGCCGTGTCGTTTCAAAGACGGAAAGCTGAAGAGAAAAATCACTTTGGTAGCAGGTTGATTTGCAGGTTCTCACTAATATGACTAATTGAAGTGTGATGTTAACTGCTCAAGAGATAGCCCCAGGTAATCTGATGATATCTTTTTCTCTTTTTCAAATGAAGGGCATGTGTTTGATTTATCAAAGATTATAGACATAGTATCAGTTCGTTCAATTGAATTGGAAAGTGATAAAAAGGCTAAATTGCAATTTCAACCATGTAGCTATAGGGGTTGACAATAATAATCTTGCAGAAATCACAATTCACAATCTGCAAAAAAGCCCCTTAATTCTCAAAAAACTCTCGATTTTAGTTCTTTGGTCGCCGAATATTAGAGAATTTGCGGGTCCACATTTCCAGCTGAACGAGCTGATGTGGAAAACCAATTTTGCTTATGTGGACATCCTCCAAGTGAGTCGGCATGCTGATTAAGACAAAAGCTTAGGAAAGAACAACTCACTCGAAGGATGTCCACATAAGCAAAATTGGTTCTCGCATTAGTGGGTTTGTCCGGGAATGGGGACACGTGTTTTTTCCTGCAAATTTTCCAGTTTTCGGCAACCAAAGACCTGAAATCAAGAACTTAATTTTTGAATAGTACATGATCTTTTTGCAAATCATGATTCATGCAGAATATTTTTGTCAGCCCATATAGTTAAAGTACTAAAATTACATTTACCCTGATAAGAATTTGGGTGGAAGTGAAAAGGCTGGTGATTACAGACTTGCTTACAACATTAGCATGTCTGCATTTTCATCTTATTTTGCAGATCTTAGTCAAATATGATGGGTACTTATTATTTTTTGTCTTACACATTCTTTTATTCGATAAAATTATTTTTTATTGTTTCTGTAATGAAGGGAAAAACATTAGCATACTAAATAGATTATTTTTTCTAAATTGGTGAACATACAATCCTCTGTTTTAAATTGGTGTTTCATCTTGCATTTACATATACTCATAAAGTGTGTAGTATTTTATTCCTTCAATTTCCCTATTCCCTTGAATGGAGAGCCAAAGTGAAATAGAAAATCCAAAAATAATGCTATTACCATATTCTGCAATTTTCATCCCTCTGCAGTAATATGTAAACTGTCAAATAGATTTCCCATTTTCTGTGTAGTGAAAAGGCTTACTGTGTAAGTTCAAAATATTTTTAAAAAAGGTAAATGACAAAAACAAGAAAATAAAGAAAGTCGAACTCTTTCAATCGTATTCATATTTTGTCACGCGCGTGTCAAATACGTATACTTATACACAAGTGTGTCATTTTGGACCACCATGAACTTTTCTAGGGTAAATTAACCTTCCATGGACCATATTTCATCAACTTCATTATCTCTTCCCTTTTACGTCAAATATATTACATAAATATTGATGATACCCGAGCAGAGCTGGACAAATATACGCACACGTGTCCTACATGCAAACCGACCAGAGTAGTAACCGAGAAGGCAGATCGCTCCATCCGGGTATAAAACGATATGGAAATTCAGGAATAGCTCATTAAAGTCTCAACCAGAAAGTCAACGAAGAGCGAGATGAAGTCAAGTGGCCAACAAACTCGCTATCTGGCAGCGCCGCATAAGTGTTGGAATTGGTCTTTGAGAAATTGGGTGTTGACCCGATTTTGACCAATTAATTAAGTGGTTTCCATTTGTGAAAAATGGAATTAAATTATTTGTAAAAATTCTACTAAGAGAGTAGATGAGAATAGCATTTGGAATTTCTCAAAACCGATTCCGAGTGAATAAGAAATTAATGCTAGAAGTTAGCCACTTAATACAAATAAATGGTATGGAAAATGGAAAATGTGGGGGGATGAGAGATGTTCCATCCCACATAGGAAAAATGAGGCAAAGTTGTACACTTTATTTATCCCAAGTTGGACAAATGGGTTTGGGCCCTTGGGGGCACCCAAGTTTTTAAAGGGGAGAGGACCTACATGCTTGTGGGTTTGGTTCAAAGCACACACGCGCACCGCCGGCCGGCTTGGTCCGGCTCGGCCCGGGTCGTGGGCCTGGGCCTGGGCTTGGGCTTGGGCTTCAAGGCCCTTATTCTTTTTGGACCAAAAACCTTTAAAAATTAAATATTTAATTAATTTTTGTAATTAATTAAAATTTCGGCCCCGCACACGGGCAGGAGCACGGCCCGTGCGGTCGGGTCGTGCTACCTGCCGAGAATCTGCTTACACGCACGGCGGGCGCACGCCCAAGGCCTGGGTCGTCTTTGGGTGCCGGGTCCGAGCCTCGCAAGCACGGCAGCGCACGCCCGCATCTAGCCGTGCTCTCCCGGACAGACAGGCGTCTGCTCAAATATGAAGGTGCTTTTTTGAGTCTACAGACGCGATTTTCCGTACGGGCACTTCGTTGCCTATATTAATGAAGCCCCTACTGATGAAATAACACACGAAAAACTCAGATAATAACCCGTCATTTGCATCATACGAGCATATTGATTTTTTCCCTTCGCTCAAAGCTTGAAAGTTCGAACTTTTGTTTGTTCGCCGTTGTTCCGCTTTGATGTGCTTTGTAACCGGATCAGAAAGTCGTTGTATCTTAGAGGCGGCGAGCGAACCGTAAGCACTAAGTATACGGGCGTTTTTCGCTTCTTGAGACAGACAGAATCGCCTCGCCTCGACTTAAACTATACACAATCCCACCCATTTTCTTCAAACAAACCTTCCACCAGATAACATTTTAACCAACAATCGCAAGACGAAAACTTTGTTTCTGTTCAAGACGATGGCTTCCAGTTCGATCTCGTTCATACCCATAGTTGTTGCTCCCGCTCACGGCGAAAAGCCGCCCAAATTTTCCCGCGCCGACTTCAAACGTTGGCAACAGAAGATGTTGTTCTACCTCACTACTTTGGGGTTGGCTCGTTTTCTAAAAGACGACCCCCTACTACCGTTGGAGAAGACGAAATTGACAACAACCGGAGAATCGCTGTGGATGCTTGGCATAACAGCGATTTTCTATGTCGCAACTACGTCTTGAACGGGCTAGATGACACTCGCTACAATGTCTATAGCACGTTCAAGACGTCCAAGGAATTGTGGCAATCCTTGGAGAAGAAATACAAGACGGAAGTGTTTGATACATGTTTTTATCTTAATTTTGATGATTTTATTTTATCACCAAAACAATGTTTTTAAAAGGTTGTCCAAATACTCCTAAATGATTTAAAATGGTTTTAATATTTTCCGGAGTATTTCCTCAAATGGACAACACTTTTAAATGGTTTTATATCAATGGATTTTTCACTCCTAAACAAGGTTCCTAAATGTTGTCTAAATACTCTCGATTGGTTTAAAATGTTTTTACTAAATTTTCGGAGTATTTCTTGGGTTTTATTTTCGACAAAAATTGGACAACATTTCTGTCTCGTGGTCGACCTGGCCGCCCTATAGGGCAACCCCCGACCAAGATGTTTTTAGAAACAAAAATGAGACGGAAGGAAAACAAGCAAGCGATCGACCGTCGCCCTGGCGTCGGCCGAACCGGTCGGCCGACCTACACTGCAAGTGTGTTTGAAATGAACTTTTGATCTTTGCAAAATCCATGAGGGGGGTTGTGGTGATGGTCGGCCGGGCCGAGGTAGACGCGTCGGCCGCCTGTGTTATTTTGGCTTTGTGTATTTTTCCAACGCCTATTTCCTCGTGCGGCCGGCCGCCTGTGTATCGACAAAGAAAAAATATGACCGTTTGACAAAAAACATATTTCCTTAAATTGTGGGATTGTTTTCTAACAGCTATATTCTTAATTTTAATTGTATTTTTCTCAGAGATTTTCAATCCCCAAGAGAGTCTATGCTTGATCAATCATCTCCTATAAATAGAGGAAGTTTTGGAGCAACCAATACAATAATTGAGATACAACACAACAAGATACACTTCAAGCAAACACTTGGTCTTTCATTGTCTTATTTCTTTTTGTAATTTGCCTAGCTATTCACTTTCACATTCTTAAGGTCTAAAGCTATTCTTGATTACACTTGCACTCAATTGTATTATTCATTATCGAGTTGTAATCTTGAATTTGTGGTCGCCATTCAAACACAAGATATCCTTGTGAGTGTTCTTGTGGTAAGAACACACTTGGGTGATCTAGGTGTTAAGTGTGAGAAGATTGTGGTAATCTTCTTGTTGAGGTGTTGAAGAATTTGGTATTCTTCAAGGTTGAAGATTGTGGTAATCTTCACAAGGTGCCGTTGAAGGAAGATTGTGGTAATCTTCAAAGGGAGATTGTGGTAATCTCCAAAGGTGGTGTTGAAGAAGAGTGTGGTGCTCTTCAGGTGTTGTAAGTTGAATTTGTATTAATTTTGGTAATTAATAAAATTCTTTTTCTTTTCAAATCCATCCCGATATACTTTGGGGTGGTAGAGGATTAGGCCCTGGTGGGTTGAACCTCTTTAAATCGACGTGTGTTGTTTATATTCCGCACCTTTATTATTGTATTTGAGCATTCGGTTTTAAAAGGAGGGCGAAATCGAAAAGATGGAGATAATCTATTCACCCCCCCTCTAGATTATCGTAGCCGCTTGGACTTACAGGAAGATGCCGACACAAAGAAATTTGTTGTCGGCAAATTCCTGGAGTACAAGATGGTTGACACCAAGACGGTGATCAACCAAGTTCAGGAGATTTAAATCATCCTTCACGACTTAGTGTCTGAAGGGATGCTTTTGAATGAATCTTTTCAAGTGGCTGCAATTATCGAAAAATTGCCGCCATTGTGGAAGGATTTCAAAAACTACCTCAAGCACAAGAGCAAAGAGATGGGGCTTGAGGATCTGATTGTTCGGCTTCGCATCGAAGAAGACAACCGGAAATCAGATGTTAAAACCAGTAAATCTGGAATGGAGGCTAAGACCAATCTTGCTAAGTCGAGCACTAGCAAGAAACGTAAGCACTCCGGGAAGGAGAAAGGCAAGGCCAAAAAGTTCAAAGGGAATTGCTACAATTGTGGCAAACCGAACCACATGGCGAAGGATTGCCGACATCCGAAGAAGGGCATTCAAGGTGGCAACCAACAAGCCAATGTGATGGAGGACAAGTCAGTTCCAATAGACTTGTCGGAGCTCGATCTATCCGTCGTTGTGTTTGAAGCCAATATGGTGGATAACCCAAGGGAGTGGTGGATAGATATTGGGGCTACTCGTCACATTTGTGCCGATAAGGAGATGTTCTCATCCTACACTCCGATTAATGGACGGAAGTTGTTCATGGGGAACTCTTCGACTTCCAACATCGTTGGGCTTGGAAAAGTGGTGCTCAAGATGACTTCCGGGAAGGAGCTTACACTTGTGGATGTGCTGCATGTCCCGGACATCTGCAAGAATTTGGTTTCCGGTCCTTTGCTTAGCAAGGCCGGCTTTAGACTAGTGTTTGAGTCCGACAAGTTTGTAATGACCAAGAATGGTCAGTTTTTATGTAAAGGTTACCTTGATAAGGGCCTGTTCAAAATGTCTGTAATGTCTGTTTTCCGCCAAGAGGCGAAGAATAAAAACGTTACTTCTGTTTACTTGTTGGATTGTTCTAATTTATGGCATGATATATTAGGACACGTAAACTTCAACACAATTAAAAGGTTAGTGAATCTGGAATTAATACCTACGTTTAAAACCGATTCACAAGACAAATGCGAAATTTGTGTTGAAGCAAAATTGGCCAAGGCACCGTTTCATTCGGTAATGAGAAGTATCAAACCACCGAGTTAATTCATACAGATGTGTGTGATTTAAAACTCGTGCAAACTCGAGGTGGGAAAAAGTACTTCATAACGTTTATAGACGATTGCACAAGATATTGTTATGTATATCTCTTGAAAAGCAAAGATGAAGCTTTAGTAGCTTTTAAAACTTATAAGAATGAAGTTGAAAATCAGCTTAATCTGAAATTTAAAATGATTCGAAGTGATAGAGGCGGAGAGTATGTTGCTCCGTTTGAAGAATTTTGCTCGGAAACGGGTATAATTCATCAAACGACTGCACCTTACTCACCTCAATCAAATGGTGTTGCAGAATGCAAGAATTGTACTCATAAGGAGATGATGAATGCGATGTTGATAAGTTCTGGTTTACCCCAAAACTTGTGGGGGGAAGCCATACTTTCTGCGAACTACATTCTTAATAAGATCCCACACAAAGGTAAAAACAAAACTCCATATGAGTTATGGAAGGGACGTAAACCGTCATACAAATACCTCAAAGTGTGGGGGTGTTTGGTTAAAGTCGAAGTACCTAAGCCAAAACAATTAAGAATCGGTCCGAAGACGATCGATTGTGCTTTCATTGGATATGCTAACAATAGTAGTGCATATCGCTTTTTAGTGCACAAGTCAGCAATTCCTGATATAAATGAATGTCTGATCATTGAATCAAGGAATGCTGTATTCTTTGAGAATATCTTTCCGAACAAAGAACGGAAAGAAGAAAGTTCGAGTAAACGGACTTATGATACTGCAAGGTTACCTCAAAGTGATGATGAAGAGGAACCAAGACGCAGTAAAAGGACAAAAGTGGCTAAGTCTTTTGGTCCCGATTTTCTAACTTATATGTTAGAAAATGAACCCGAACTATTCAAGAAGCATTGTCAGTCCGAAGCTCCTCTCTGGGAAAGAAGCTATCAATAATGAGATAGATTCCATCATGCAAAATCACACTTGGGAGTTGGTTGATCTCCCACCGTTGCAAACCTTTGGGATGCAAGTGGATCCTTAAAAGGAAGTATAAAGCGATGGATCTATTGACAAGTATAAAGCCCGATTGGTAGCTAAAGGGTTTTAGACAAAAGGAGGGATATGACTTCTTTGATATATATTCTCCTCGTCATTTAGATTACGTCCATTCGTGTTCTCATTGCTATTGCACTTTGCATAACCTCGAGATACATCAAATGGACGTTAAAACCGCTTCTTGAATGGTGAGCTTGAAGAGGAGATTTATATGGAACAACCCGAGGGGTACGTTGCACCCGGTCAAGAGCGAAATGTGTGTAAACTTGTAAAGTCACTTTATGGACTAAAACAAGCATCTAAGCAATGACACGAAAAGTTTGACTCGACTATGAAGTCAAACGGTTTCAAGATCAACGAATGTGACAAGTGTGTCTACATTAAAGGTACTACAAATGATTACGTCATAGTATGCCTTTATGTAGATGATATGTTGATTATGGGAAGTAGTCATGATTTAATCATGAATACTAAGAACATGTTGAAGAAGAACTTTGACATGAAGGATATGGGATTATCTGATGTTATTTTAGGGATTAAAATCTCTAGATCTTCAGATGGAATTGTCTTGTCACAGTCCCATTATGTCGAAAGCATACTCAGAAGGTTTAATGCTTTTGATAGCGCTCCGGCTAAGACACTTGTAGATCTAAGTCTACACTTGGCCAAGAATAGAGGCGAACCAGTTTCTCAGCTGGAATATGCAAGGGTAATTGGTAGTCTGATGTACTTAACGAATTGTACACGTCCAGATATTGCATATTCAGTGAGCAAACTAAGTAAGTTCACAAGTAACCCGAGTACGGATCACTGGAAAGCCGTGACAAGGGTACTTAGATATTTAAAGTACACCATGAACTATGAAATACTTTATACGAGATATACAACAGTATTAGAAGGATACTGCGATGCCAATTGGATATCAGACACGAAAGACTCCAAGTCCACAAGTGGATTTTTTTCACAATAGGTGGAGGTTGTGTCGTGGAAGTCTTCTAAGCAAACGTGCATAGCTCGATCCACTATGGAATCCGAGTTCATTGCTTTGGATAAAGCTGGAGAAGAAGCAGAATGGCTTAGAAACTTCTTAGAGGATATTCCTTGTTGGAATAAGCCCGTGCCTGCTGTTATGATACATTGTGATAGTCAATCAGCAATCGGAAGGGCACAAAGAAGTATGTATAATGGTAAGTCTAGACATATAAGTCGGAGACACAATACCATTAGACAGTTGATTTCGAATGGGGTTATTTCGGTTGACTACGTGAAGTCAAAGGAAAACCTTGCGGATCCGCTTACGAAAGGCATAAGTCGAAATCAACTGCATAAACTGTTAAGAGGAATGGGTTTAAAATCCACAACTTAAAGAATGTTCATAGCGGTAACCCAACCTTGTGAATTGGAGATCCCAAGACTTTGGTTCAATGGGACAACTAAGTTATGAATCTTCAGTTGAACACTTGGAAAATGTGTTAGCTCATTCTCGATACATCCAAGTGAATGTGAACCTGTTGAATGTGGTGAGGTTAAGTTTAAGACTTTTAATGATTCCTATACCGAAAGGTGGAGTATAGCAGGATACTCTTCAATAGGAGATCACCTATATAAGTGAGAAGTAATGGCCGCTTCGAAAGAAACACTTATAAATCTAAGATATGGTCCAGGGCCGAAATGGACACAACGTGAGAACTAGGGGTGATCACGGTGCGGTTTGGGCGGTTTTTTCAATATTTTTAAACCGAATTGCTAAGTGCGGTCCGGCCAAGAGTTTGATTTTAAGTCGTGGTTTTTTAGAATAAAACAAACATGCGGTTTTCAATGGTTTCGAGCGGTTTTGCGGTTTTAATGTATTGTACGTGAATATTATGCGGAACAATCAAAATGAGCAAAAAAAACTTATCAATTCGATAACTAAAAAGTTAATGATATGTTGTTGTCTAAATTGAATATTATAACAACTACAATAACATATAATAGTTGAATCTAATAGATATAGGGAGTGTTTGCAATCACTAAAAAAAGTGTTTCTTACATTTTTGCTTAAAAAAACATTTTTTTGTATTTGCAAGTATCAACTTCTGCTTCATTTAATCATAACCTAAAAGTATGGAGAGAGGTGTTTTAGATTTGTGCTTCTACTCCTAGTTTAATTTTTATAAACAAATTATAAGCACCTCTACAACTTTTCACCTAACTCAACTTCTGATTCTTAACTTTTGATTTTATTTTCAAACTCTATCAACTTCTAATTCACAACTACTCTTACTTTTGCTACAATACATTATTTTTTTCTAAAAGCATAAGTTTTTGCAAACTCTCCGATAACTTCAATATGTCAATCTCCATATCACAAATTTCCCAAAATAAATCTCGTTATGCAATTTACATCCATAACAAGAAATGAAGGCTTTGATGTATTAAATTATTAAGTAAATTGACTAATATACCCACAATAAACCAATGAAAATAATTAATATAACAATTCATAATTATACACAAATATACTATAGATTGAGAGAAATGTAATAATATATATTGAATATATATACGTATATATAGTATTCTATTTGCGGTGCGGTCGGTGCGGTTTGAGACTTGAAATTGTAATTGCACCATCTCTTGCGATGCGGTCTTGATTAAAAAATTTAATCGCGGTTTTTCCAATAAATAAGCATTTGCGGTGTGGTGCGGTTTGATTCGGTCGGTTTTAGCGGTTTTCGGTTTTTATTGATCACTCCTAGTGAGAACAACAAGTGTTAGAGTTGTTATTGTGTAAGTATTGTTGTCTTGGTTTACACAAACGACTGAGTAGTTCAAGACATCGCGTCACTAAGCAGCTAGTAAATCCGATAGTATTTTACTAAGGAAGGTTCAAAGCCACAAGCTACCTATCCTGATGCAATAACGATTCGCCGAGACTTTCAAGCGAGTCTGCATACACGCATGCATTAATTTCATTCATATGGGGGATTGTTGGAATTGGTCTTTGAGAAATTGGGTGTTGACCCGATTTTGACCAATTAATTAAGTGGTTTCCATTTGTGAAAAATGGAATTAAATTATTTGTAAAAATTCTACTAAGAGAGTAGATGAGAATAGCATTTGGAATTTCTCAAAACCGATTCTGAGTGAATGAGAAATTAATGCTAGAAGTTAGCCACTTAATACAAATAAATGGTATGGAAAATGGAAAATGTGGGGGGAGGAGAGATGCTCCATCCCACATAGGAAAAATGAGGCAAAGTTGTACACTTTATTTATCCCAAGTTGGACAAATGGGTTTGAGCCCTTGGGGGCACCCAAGTTTTTAAAGGGGAGAGGACCTACATGCTTGTGGGTTTGGTTCAAAACACACACGCGCGCGCGCACGCTGCCGGCTCGACTCGGCCCGGCCCGGGTCCAGGTCGTGGGCCGCGGGCTTGGGCTTGGGCTTCAAGGCCCTTATTCTTTTTGGACCAAAAACCTTTAAAAATTAAATATTTAATTAATTTTTGTAATTAATTAAATAGATTTAATTAATTTTCGTAATTAATTAAAAGAGTTCAACTGGTAAATGTTTCGGCCCCGCGCACGGACAGGAGAACGGCCCGTGCGGTCGGGTCGTACTACCTGCCGAGAATCTGCGCCTACACGCACGGGCAGGTGCACGCCCGTGCGTCTGGGTCGTACTGGGTGCCGAAGGTTTGAGCCAGCATGCACGGGCAGGCGCACGCCCGTGCGTCTAGGCCGTGCTCTCCTGGACAGATGTGTCTGTTCATTGCAAAGGTGCTTTTTCGAGTCTACAGACGCGATTTTCCGTATGGGCATTTCGTTGCCTATATTAATGAAGCCCCTACTGATGAAATAACACACGAAAAACTCAGATAATAACCTGTCATTTGCATCATACGAGCATATTGATTTTTTCCCTTCGTTCAAAGCTTGAAAGTTCGAACTTTTGTTTGTTCGTTGTTGTTCCGGTTTCTTTGTCTTGCCGCTAACCGGATCGAAAGTCGTCGTTGTATCTTAGAGGCGAACGCCGAACCGTAAGCACTAGTATACGGGGTGTTTTTTTAAATCTTGCGAGAGACAGATCGAATTCCTCCTCGACTTAAACTATACACAATCCCAGCCATTTTCTTCAAACAGAAACCTTCCACCAGATAACATTTTAACCAACAATCGCAAGACGAAAACTTTGTTTCTGTTCAAGACGATGGCTTCCAGTTCGATCTCGTTCATACCCATAGTTGTTGCTCCCGCTCACGGCGAAAAGCCGCCCAAATAATACAAGCATCCCACTCCAAAACTGTTCTCTCTGAATGTGTATATTTCCATATCCACATTTCCAAATTGTCAGTTTTTGAGTCCCACAAAAAAATGAAAACTTTTTCCCACCTTCAAAAGTGATTTTCCATGTTCTCTGTAGAACTTCAAGAATGGCTCAAATTTATGAATCATCTCTCATGTTATTTCTGTGTATCATTTTTTCACCTGGGAAAATTACTTTTTATGGTGTAAATCTTCATGAAACTATTAACTACTCCACCCTACCTCAAATTCAGAGCCAGTGAAAACTACATAGGATTAGGTACATACATGTAATAATCTGAAATCTTTGCCACAAGTTAAATCCCCGATGTACTTTTTTACACACTGAGGAAGTGTTTGGAAAAAGCTTCTAGAAAGTAGTAATTGAAGTCGAAGTGAAAAGTATTTAAGAATCAAAAGTTTGTAATATTTGGATAGTGTTGGTGAAAAACTAGTTAAGGTTAAAGAGAGTGTTTGGCGAATAAGTCGTAAAATTACTTTTATCTATATCGTGTTTCGATTTTGAAGTATGGTCCTATGGATTTATGTACATGTCTATAATATATAAAAGTACATTTATACATATACTTGTATAAATATTTGTACAATTATTTATAATTTCTAGAGTTACGTTTAAAAAAAAAACATACAAATAAGTATAGATAATTATAGAAACTTATATGTATTTTATATATTCATGCAATCATTTATAAGTATATATAAATAGATTTGTATATTTCCAAAGTATATATATATATATAAAGGTACATATATATACTTTATAAATATAAATATTTACTTATATATTAGTACACATATTTATAAATCTATTGAATGTATATTTATAACTATATATGAATATATTCATACACTAACTGTTGTGCGTAGATACAAGTAATAAATATGTATAAATGTTTGGGCCCATTGGATGGGCTCACAACAAAGTTACTTCTAAGCTCATCATGATTTGGAGAATAGGGATGACAATTTCGATTCAACTCGCGGGTACCTACCCTACTCCGTAACTCGCGATAGGATGGGGTGGACCTGCGCATAATTTCCGTCTCGTGGGTACCCACTCCGCCTATTTTATTTTAAATATATTTAATATATATTGCATATATAATATATATTAATTGTAATATAATTTTTATCTTTTAATATTATATCTAATATTTATAAATTTAAAATAACAACTTTTTGTAAAGAATATTTTGCAAATACATTAAAAATAAATAGTTTTTCCATTTTTTTTATTTTAGTTTATTTAATTTGAGGCAGGAGGGGCTAACCCACCCCGCCCCGTTTCCCCCCTCCCTCCCTAATGACGGGGCATGTCTGGGTCTTCAGATACACACCCAACCACATTGTTATCCCTAATACAAGCGTTCAACAATGTAAATAAAAATCACTTTTGATCACTCCAAGGTTTTATGGCTGATAGCGGCAGGGTAGGGTTCGATTCCCGGTTGGCACTTGGGCCATATTTAGCTGGGAGTTGGCCTCTTGGGGAACGTTATGCCATTGAGGTATATTCTACGATTTACCTCATCGATAGAACTTTAGAAATTGAGCCGGTTGAGGCGCCAGTGTGGGGCATAGCCTGAAAAAAATAAACATTTTTGATCTATCATAATTTATAGATGGGTTTGACAATTCAAATTACAATCACTTTTAAACAAGGTGGTCCAAAATGCAACAATCAACATCTTGCAATGGCTGAAAAATGGTGAGGGCAACTTGAATTTTCCCCCCAAAAAATCAGTTATTGTGAAAATCAATTCCAAAAGGAGGCCAAACTCAGAAAAGCTAGAACTTTATATAATTATATAGCATAATTACCATATATATATTAATAAACTAAATTATACATATATCCCTTTGATCAGCTAAGAAAATCTTATTACCCCATCATTAAATTCACATTTTATTTTTTATTTTTTGTGGTCAAACCAGTGGATATAAACCCTTTGGATTATATTAAGATCCCTTACACATTGTTCAATTGCATGGTGACAATTTGAAAAGACAAATATGTTAAGGATTTGTCATAATAACTGTGGTTGATGATCACTCAAGAACAGGGTCCTACTTCTTTTATCATATATATGTATATTTTGATTGCTATACTATTCCTATATTGGCTGTCTGTTCTGATGCAAAAATAATTGGCAGAAAGTCTGATTGAATACAAAAAGCTGTCACATTTGACACACTATTTTTCAATGCCATTATTATTAGGTCATGCCATTATATATGAGGTTGACATAATTACAATTATCCTCCTGGAGATATTTGTCACGTATTTCAATAAAGGTTATAAAGTTGATTCTATGATTTTAACATTAATAGCATAGTTTCAAATAAAATATGTGATAATTTACCCCAAAAAAAAACTAGAAGTTTTTGGGGTATTTAAAAAAAAAATAGAGAAGTTTTAGAATTATAGAAATCATTTTGAGGTTTGATTCCGTCTTAATTTTGTTTATTTAGGTAAAGGTACAAGGCCAAAAAATAAATAAAAGAGAAAAAAAATGATGATCACACGGCCGATCAACTAATTTGATAGTGGAGTCTCATTAAAATCTTCTAAGGTAAAACTCACCATTGTGAGAAAAATCATTGGGAGGAAAAAAAGTACCCCAAGATAAATGTCAAAAGGTTCCATAAAATACAGTAACCACAAGTCGGTTACATAGCTGGAATAAAAGTAATATCCAAAGTCAAGGAACAAACCCAAAAAAGTCGAAAAACGTGAAATTTGTCTATGTTCCGCGGTACATGATATGAAAAAAAAAATTGTATCGTGCACCAATTGTCTGTCTTAAATATATATATAAGGGAATAATTGTAATATTTGTATAAGTGTAAATGATAATTTAAAGGGCTAGTGGGATTGTTATGTATAATTTCGAGTTGCAATCGAAGGGCTAGTGGATTATTTTGTTATGTATCCAAGTTGCATTTGAAGGTACTAGTGGATTTTTATGCACCTAAGTTAAAGTTCGCAATCGAAATCGAAGGGGCTATTGGATTCAAAGGAGTGGATTGTTATGGACTATTCCAAGTTGCAACGGAAATTGGCTAAGTTGAAAGGTACCGAATTTCTCTTCAATTAAAGTAGGAGTGACATTCGTGTTAGATTTTCCAACCCTAACCCTGATCAATTAATTGTTCGTATTAAACCGTATATTTAAAATTTTGAATAACCCATCCTATATATATATGTGTTGCATAAGTTGTATAAGATAATTTTAATTCGAAAAAAACATTTACATATTTTTGATAATTTTTAAAAATTCAATCATTATATTATAACATATCCGATCAGTCACAAATTGCAAACAACATAATAACAACACAATCGGGTCAAACAAGTTAATCGTGTTGTTTCAAAGTTAACACTATTTCGACCTATTTATTATTTGTGTTACTCAGATCCAACCCGATTATGATCTTAACTCGCTTATAATTAACGTATTATGTTTGTGTCGTGTTTTCGCGTCATGTCAAAAATTCTCAGCCTTAAATTAAAGAAGTGGCCAATGTAGAGAACTTCTCTTCAAAGTAGCTAGTGCCTAGTGCACAACATGATATTCGAAGACGAGATGTACTAGATAGAACACACCCTAGTCATCAACAAAATATCATCATACACATCACTTTTTTTCTTTTTTATTTTTTTCATTTTCCCATTTTTGGGGTAAGTACTCAAATTAATTATAAGGTAGCTTTTGGATTTTTGTTGGCATATTTCAACAATTTCATGATAGTGTGATAAGGTGTGTTTGGCTATGTCCTAATTATATTAATCAGAACTTCTGGTACAGTGGGACTCAACTCTCAAGGCAAAAGCGTACACGTGAAAAAGGTCAAATACGTAATTAAATAAAATAAAATAATTTTTTCAGCTTTGGGTTTAGCACTCAGTAAAGGACCTGCACCAATTGATATGTTTGTCTAGGTGAATAAATGTTGATAATTTTTAGGTTAGCTTTTCTTTTTGTACCCATACCCGATTGCTGCTATTGTTTTTGCAGAAGTGCCTGCAACTTTAATTCCATTATCCTAAAATAAAATATATCAGTCAAGAAATAAATCAGGTTTTGCAGTTAGACTTATACATATATAATATATTTTCTCCTGTTTACAATTAAAAAATCTTTCAAAAAGAATATCCTTTTGATGTTTTCAAGATTAATGAGAAAAGATTTTTCTCAAATTACTCTTATACTTATTAACAATAATATCTAAATTTTTGTTTTCTTTCAGAGCAACGTTTATTATCAATTAAGGGTATATTGGGTATGTTAATACATTTCTTAATATGTTGTTTTTTCTTAGAAAGACATTAATTATTTAGAATAGGAGGGAGTATTGTTTGGAAAATTCTAATTATCCAAATTTAATTATATAACTGAGAGTGAGTACGTTGGGCAACTCGCAAGACTAATTAAGAAATGTGAATCCCAATTAACTAAAGTCCCACTTGTTTGGAGCCCTAGTTGAAGTTTGATTTTTCTCAATCTAACAATTCAAAATAAGAGGGGGTTTGACTAAATTTATTTTTAAAAAAAATTATAAACTCTTAAATCTATAAGATTTTTTTAGAGCGTATAATATATTATCTTATTCAAAAATTAAGTTGTTGAAGTGTTTAGATAACATAAGTTGATAGAACTAATAATACGTCAATAATGACAGTTTTATAATTAAACAATTTTATTGTATTCTGAGAGGGATTTTCTAAAATTTGGTGTGACTTCCGGAATGGGAGAAACATCTCTTAAAAAATAATGATTTCGTGCAATGGAGTTATTTGGTGTTTAGATGTTCAGTCAATTTTTCAACAGTTTTAAGCCCTAATATTATATTATATTTGTGGAGAGTTAATTTTTTTTATGGGCGCGAGCGTGACTAGTTATGCAAATGAACCAAGGCGTCCTTGAGTTATTCAAAGATTAATTCGATAAAAGCTCATTAAAATAAATAAATCAAACTCAAGTCTAACAATATTCAGTTCGTTAGCTCATGATCAGGCTCGATAGTAAGCTAGAGCTAGATCATATAATTTAAACTCTTAATTTGACTTTAATTTTAATTTTTATACGTTTACTTATGATAAATATAGAAATATTTAAAATACTCTTATTTGTTTGAATAAAAATATAGAATTTAGTAGATATATTATTGCGTCCTAGAAATATATAATTTTATTTTTATAATGAATTGAAGAATAATTTAATTTATATTTGGTATCTCATAAGCTCGTTTAGACTCGATTAAGCTCGAGCTCGCCTCGATAATAAACGAGTCAAACTCAAACTCTCAATACTCAGTTCAGCTCGATTACAACCCTTGACATGACCTTTTGCAGTAGATACATTAACCCTATAATGAAAATTTGGAATTTGCAAGAAAATTGATGAAACAAGCTAGCCAACATATTCAAACAAAATTGAAGTGTTGAAACATGTCAAATGGGTTAATTTGCTGGTGCACACAGTTTTGTAGTGATGCTTTTGGCAAGACTTCATCTTATCCAAAAATGTTTCTTCTTTTTGTGTTGTATCCCAGACATGGATAGTGGGTGTTTGGTTTTTGGGTGAAATAAAAGTTAAAAAAAAAAAAAAAAAAGCTGAGTACATTCGCTGTCTTGTTGTTAATTGAATTGATTTACTTTTTGTTCTGATTCATTTGCCTCTTTTCTTCTAACCTTCATATAAAGCTTCTTCTAAAACTTGACTATTGATCATGTGAAAGTTTGGGGCTGTAGCTATCACCCAGATTTCATTGTCAATTTCAGCAATATTTCACTATTCATCATCAATTGTGCATTCCACTTTCATACTATTTTCCATGCCCTACTCTAGCTAAGGGGTACATCTTAAATTTTTTTCTAAAAAAATCAATCATTTTTTTTCTTTTAATACTTGAATGGGTTTATTTGCTTAACTTTGAGCAATTTTACTGCTTAGAAATTACATAAGTATGTGCTCTAGTGTTTGCATATATGTCACATGAGTCTGTCGGATTTTTTGTCATTTGTCCATAACAAATATGTTATTAGCCATGTTTTTCAAAAATATTTTTTTAGCAACTTTTGCGTTCAATTGTCAAATTTTGCCTTATTTTCTTGGCAAAAAATATGTTTTTAGTAATTTTTTAGTTCAATTATTCACTTTGCCCTTATTTTCATTTCTCAGTACCGAGAAATATACCATATCGATTTTTTGAAAAATGGCCAAGCATCTTACGAAAGAATACAAAAAGAGTATGACCGTCAATTTTTAGTCAGAATTATAACTAAAATAATATGTTTTGAAAATATGATTATTTTTTGTTTTTACAAAACGTAAATGACCAATTTGGCATATTACCACTTGCCATATTGGTGGTGCAATTTGACCTAATTAGATGTAATGCGTGTGGCATGTGCAACATGATCTAACACTTGCACAATGTCGCGTGACGCTTTAGTGCCGCACATGACTTGAGAGAATTGAGATATTGGTGTATCGGATGGGATCTTCTATTTCAAAACCGTGTTTCATCTCCTATTTCAACCATGTGTATGATTGACAAGTGTATTACACTTACCATATTTATTTTCAAGAATAATTCAAGCATAAATTGTGGGGTTCTAATATGGTAAGTGTAATACACTTGTCAATCATCCACATGGTTGGAATAGGAGATGAAACACGGTTTTGGAATAGAAGATCCCATTCGTGTGTCTATTAACTATATATGTGAATTTTCTGATCGAAATCGTGTGACAAAAAAAATGTACTACAATTTAACCAATATTTAGTTAACAGCCAATGACATAGCCAGGAAAAATATTGGAATGGTCGATACACAGAAAGTAATGTCAGATGTGAGCCAAATCTAAAATCTTAAAAAATAACATAAATTATAAATAAAATATTTTTCTTAAAAAAAAAATTCCTTAAAAAAATGGGGTAGGTTGGCCCTCCTCTCTCTGTCCTTGTTAACAGCCGACTGCTTCACCACCGAGCTATTTTTTTTTTTTTTTTGAGGAAATTCACCACCGAGCTATTAATTAAGAACAATTAATGGGATTAGAACTCAATTCTTGTGCTCAACCCTTTGGCCAATATAAACTCGAATCCTCATTCGTAATTAATTCTAATTAATTTCTGATTTGCAACACAAAAATCTTAACCAGAAAGTTCTTCATTGATGTCATGTAACACCAAATAGTTAATTTATAGGTGTTACAATCCTGCTAGTAAATTAGTAGTGTGGAAAGGACTTGCAAATTGTTAATTACTTATTACGAACAAGATCAGCACTAATTCATTTCATCTTATGACCCTGAAATTTCACATTTCATTCTCCAAGAAGAGAAAAAACAGTAAAAGGAAAAAAAAAATACCAATTGATCAAATATAATGGCTTCAAGAAATACAGTAATTCTGCATGCTGTAATAGTACATACGTATATTCAGCCAGTAAAATACGCAACACCCTTTCACACATTCATGTTCTATCATTCCATGAAAAAAAAAGATTATTGTGAACAAAAATAAATACATATTTCAGAGCCCCAAAAAAAACAGGCCCTTTTTGCAATTAGCCCCATATTAGATCTCCTATTCCCTATAATGTTTCATCTAGTGTTTTAATTCACTCGATGAATGTCACATGTGCAATTAAGACGATATTACTATTATAGTACACGTGGCATTTACCTGGTGTACTGAAACACCAGATAAAATACCATCGGAAATAGGAAATCCAAGCTAAATTAACCACCCTTCACTACGTTAAACTCGAAAGAAAAAATCAATTTTTAAGGTCTAAATTTTTGCATACATGACAAACAAGTGATCTCCATGCACATCGAATTCCTCGAAATTCGAGTGGCTCTCTCTTTCATTTTCTCGGCCCTCTCCACCTCCTCTCGGGCCCTCTCCCATAGGGCGTGGGCCCGAACGAATTCCGACTGCGCCAGCTCCATCTCCTTCCTCGTCATCTCCATCACGCGCTCCGCGTACGCTTTCTCCATCGCCGCGAGTCGAATTTGCTCGGCCGCCTCCCATTTTAGGGCATCGACACATCTGGAGTCTATTTGGACATGATCATGATCGAGTGGTGTGACACTTATGGAGAGCTGGAGGTCTAGTGATGGGCCGACGTCGAAATGATCGATGGACGGGCCGAATCGGGCCGCTGACGACGGAGGCCAGGGTGGTGGATGTGATGAGGAAGGAAATTGTGGAGGAGGTGTGAAAGAGAGTAGGTGCATTTCTTGATGGTCTTCTTCCATGGAAGAATAATGTGACATGATGAAAAAAGTACTAAAGTATATATGTGGTGTAGAAGTTAGGGTTAGAAGAAAATGAGGCCCATATATAAGCATTTTCATAGATAGGGTTAACTCTCACAAATTAGGTATGATATTATATTATAATTGATATTTTCTATTGTAATATTATCGATATATGCTACGTGTACATTAATAATATTATTTTATATATACTTGACGTGTATGTGGTGATATATGATGTTATAGCAGAAGATGAAAAACCGATTAAAATAGAGCATCCGAGAAAATGCTTAGAAATATTAGCTAAGTTGCAATTTTAGTCTCGTGACTATAGCTGGGACAAAATTTGGTCAAGTAAATTCACAATTTGTGAAAACTCTTGAATTTCTAAGAAAGATTCGAGGATTGAGTCATTTGATCTCCACTCGAAATTGCAAAATGAACTGGAAATAAATTGGGGTACACGTGCCGATCACATGACATTTTTCGGCAAAATAGTCAATTTTCGCTGAGCAACGTCTCAATTTGCAATTCTTTTTGTATTGCAAGTTTTCTTTCGCAAAATATGATTTTTACGGGACCAATTTAATTCGCTACCCCTTATGTTACACGACTAAAATTACATTTAGCCCCAAAATATCAATACGAATTTTCTATTTCATTCCCTTCTCCATTTGATCATGTTTCAATACATTTTGCCAAATACATATGGAGTAATAATAATATATAATAATATTTTATACACATGATATATTTATTTAATACATCGAATAATATTAGATGAAACAAAAAATGAAGAATACAAAAATGCCCACTTTCAACCATGCAAAAGGAACTGGGACCAAAACAATATGTTAGCATCATAATGAGTAGCATGAATTTTTGAACATCTAATTGCATGATCCCATGAATGGATCCTTTGATTAGATTTTTTTTTTTTTTTTGTGAATTTTGATTGTACCTTGTCATTTCACCAACTTTAGAATTCATCATGCTAGAAAGTGGTGATCTTTTGCCACTAGAAATCAACTTTTTCCTCTTGGTAAATGATATGTAAATAGAATTTATATAGTTACGAATTTAATTATTTGCAATTTGACTTGCTATGCAATTTGGATTTGGTTACTTTACTTCCAATTTGCTTGTTGAACTTGAAAGAGACGACGAGATTAAACATGAGATGATGAATTAAATATTTAAAAAAAAAACAAGAAATTCTCTATGAATTTAAAATAATATCCCCTTTGAATAATCGCAATAAAGGGGCATGCGTGGGATAAAAAAATTTGCATTGTCCATTTAGGAATATTCTCATGTGAACTTATTATATATAAGTTGGAGGAAAAACATATATTAGTACATTTGTTGCATTGCCGATTGAGTTTTTAAAGAAAGAAAGTTGTAACTTGTAACATATGATACTTTTTTTGGTTAATTATCACATGGTAATGAGAAAACAACAAAAATGTTCAAAGACTCAAAATCATTGATTAACTAATGAACCCAATGGTTATATTTCGAGCAATTAATTAATTATTAGCTTTTAATAGGCACTTCTAAAACACCTCTAAATATATGGACAAATAATTGTCTCTCGCCCAGGGGCATAACTCAATTGGTAAAGGACTTGGGTGACGTGTTGTCTGCTGGCGCACCCGCAACGGGGGTTTGAATCCCCGATAACAGGTGGAAGAAGATTTCTTTTGTGGTAACTTTCGATGCTATGGCAACTCAGGACCCTGACTTGTTGAGGCACATCTCGCGATTCACCTCCTCCACAAAGCTCTAGGGCAAGAGCAGTGGAGGACCCTCAGGGATGGTGTTCATCCTTTTAAATAATTGTCTCTCAAAGTCATAGTTGAACTGACAAAAGAGTTGGACGAAAATCTCAATGAAAGTCATCAATATGGGTTTCAATCATGAGGGAAACATTCATATTTCCTCTGGGTAAGACCTTGGTGACAATCAATTAATCCATTTAACTTGGTAACAGAAATGAAGCTAGGGTTGGAGTTGCTACCCTAGGTATAGTCGGGCAGCCACATCCCGTTGTTTTACTTGGAATTAAGCGAAGGGTGGAGTTGCTACCCCAGGCATAATAAGCTTAGAAATTGGGTTATAAAAAAATAATAACAATAAAGAATTTATTGTCAACCATTTTCAAATCATACGATATCTTATTTCCCATGCTATTTCATTTAATACTTCATGTGTATCAGGATTCATGTGCATTGTCATGTGTATAAGATGGTATCATTATTATACACGTAGCATTCATCAAATAAATTAAAACACCGAATAAAACACAATAGAAATAAGAATATGAATTGCTTTTTTGATATGGATCTATATGATTCAAATAGGAGAATACCATAAGTATCACAAAAATACTTTTGAATGTGATTAGATATATTGAGTATCTTCAATTAGTATCAAAGTTTGGGATGGCTGAGGAGGGGTTGCAATTGCAATCCTGAAGTCTCAGGTTCAATTCCTGACTAAAGCGGAGTTTTGGGGTTGGGTTTGCTCCGCTTTTCCCAGAGATTAGGATCATCCCTGGGAATAATGGATGTCCGATAGTTCGGAGAAATTGTGGGGTATGTACCCCCAGCTGGTGTGGGAATACTTTGGGTCGAGAAAAAAAGAAAAAATTAATATCAAAGTCAACCACTCTTTTTACTTATCTTTTGTACCTATATATTAGTGTCATCCAAAATAATAATAAGAAATAAAAATTGTACAAATAAAACCTAACTTCCTATAAAGTCACTTGTTGTTTTCCAAAGCACATGGTGTTTAATTTTAATTAATTGACTTGAAGATTTCCTCCATATATATTATATTTAAATGGCGAAAGGAGAGATCAATAATTACAAGCCCACGTGCACTTTTTGTGCTTTGGTTTGGGGCCTTTATTTTATAGGCCATTTCTTTAAGCTTTTATGAAATGGTGGGCCTAAGCCTGTCGACCCTCTTGCCTATAATGTTAAAAAGCTATCAATACTTTTCACCACATAAAGCCCAGATTGGCACGTGGGAGAGCCTCAAAGCCCATCATTATTAGAAATTTCTCTGATTTTTTTCTTTTTCTATTTTTTATTTTCTTACAACTTTGGATCACTCTTCTTTAATCATATTGGAGTAGGAGATTTTGTGTACAGAAAATCTTGTTGGCACGTGCCAGCCAGTTAGGTTTTCCACTTTTCAAACCCATTTTAATTGGAGAGGCATATGGATTAATTATTTAAGGAGCAAATTAAGAAGACAATAAAGGATTTTGGTTGTGATTGTTTGTGGATAAATTTGAGAGATTTCTTTATTTAATGAAGAAAAATCAAGATTTATTTGGTTGCAACTGTTTTTACAAGAAAATTTATAATATTTTTCCACTTTCAAAAAATAATCCACATTTAAATAATTTTTTTATAAAAAAATGTCACATCAGCCATCGTTTGTAAGTTGTAATTCTATATATCAATTATGTATTGAGGCTGGCGGAAGAGCTACCAGAATGAAGAACGCACCTCATTGTTACTACCACATTAAATTGCGGGATGTGTCTAATTGTAGGAGTGTTCATTCGGTTAATTTAGCTAACCGTTAACCAAAATGTTGAAAATCGAATTAACCGACTTCCCAAGATTTAAAATTTGTTACCAATACTTCAATCCAAAACTTAGGTCTTTTGTATGGTTTTCATCCTATTGGAGTTTTTTTTTTGCATTTATTATTTTACACAATCACATTGGTAATATTCCAGTATCTATTTCTCATTTTCCATTCTCAAACATATATTATCAATTTTCACACTTACATGCACAACTTTCAACCATATATTGTTCAATGAGGCTCAATACAACCATCACTACTCAATTTTAACATTATATTACATAAGTAGAACTCACACTACCATTCACATAAACATAAATTATAATGCCAAATTAAAATCTCAAAGTGGTCCCACCACTAATAATTTTATCTAATTGTATAATATTACTTTTCACCAACACTACTTAAGTGGGTCTCACAATTTACACAACATATATATAAATTATCATCTTATCACATCTTTCAATGAAAAAAATTCAACAAAAGATATTAAACCAATTCTCAAATTTTCACCATATAATTTTTTTCTAAACCAAATATTATTTCACTTTTGCACACATTCCAATAAAAAGTTGACAAACTATCTTAATGGGACGGAAAATGACTTTTCTTATTGGAATGAAAACCATACGACCCTTTAATTTCCATGCACCACGCAAAAATTTGTAAACACAAAATATTAACCAGAAGATATGAAGCAATTAGGATGGCCTTCATCTTTTTTCTTGGAGATATTTTACTTGTGAATTGGTTTAATTTATTGAATTACATTATATTATCATGGATCTCAGAAATTGTAAATAGCTCACCAGGGGTCGGATTTAGGGGGGCTTCCTTGGTCCCTAGCGTAGTTCAATTCTTTTGTATCCTGTTTTTTTTATAAGGAGAAAATTAAATAAATAAAAAATATTTTTTTTCTAAGGGAAAATATAGCTGGCTTAGGGACAGTCGAGCATGCTGGTTACGCCACTGAGTGTCACAATTACGTACCTACCACACCCTTGTCCATAATCGAATCACAAATGAACTGGAAAAATAAAATGAGACATAATTGTTCGAGAATGTAACAGCAGCATAGAACATTCAAAGTATCATTCCAACAAAACAAAAAAACAATTCATAGTTTTTCTTAATTCACATCAAGCTTCACATGATTGTCCTTTGCAGTGAATGAGAACTGGTCTATAAGAGATCTCTTCTAACTTGATTCCTGCCCAATTTCATCCGAAAATATTATAATTAAACCAGACAAATAGGCATAAGCTACCGAATTAAAAATCAATTGGTACTGGTCTAAAAACATAACATTAAAGGGTGCGGGGGAAGAATTGCACATAACATAACTAGAAAGCCAAATAAAAATACCTCTATTTCATGAAATACACATTTCAGACTAAAAACACTAACTATTTTTGTATGCAGGTATTGTGTGTGCACGAACCGGGCTCAGTGCCCAAAACATCTTCGTCGGGTTAAGGTCTTTAACCATTGTAAACAATGGAGTTATAATGCTAATTTGTATATACCATTTACGTTGAATAGCAAAGATATCTTGTGATTTTGAATGGTGATGAGGACTATTTAAAAGGGAAGTTAAGAGTGCAAACTGGAAATATATATATATATATATATATTGTAATTCTATTTTAGTTGCCTGATATATGTTAATTTGTACTGTAATTATTTTCAAACTGATGTATTAATCACTTAGTTATTTCAAATTTTGAATATTTTTTTTCGGTGGTCAACAGAAAGAGTTAATGGAACTACTTCCAATGCCACAAACATGAATGATATTAAATCGCCCCCGAGCAAAACTCAATAATGCAAAGAGCCTAAGTGATGTGATGTCGAGCAAAGCTCAACAATACAAAGAACCTAAGTGATGTGATGTGATGTTTGTTTCGTTAGCATCCGCAATGTGGAGGTTCGAATCCACCTGTAACAAGTTGTAGAAGAATTTCTTATATAGCGACTCGGTCTAAAGCAGCTCGAAACCCTGACTCGTTGAGACATATCCCGCTATTCACCTCCTCCAAAAGCTCTAAGGATGGGGCAGTTGGAACCCTCAAGAATAGGATTCATCCTTTTATGAATGAGACTAAATCATAAATCCGACTTTCTGTGCAGCAATTATGCCACGAAATACTAATAGACATATATCAAATTATAATGGAGTTTGATTTAATACACGAATTCGAATAGAAATACCAATATTCAATTCGACTTTCCTCAAATTCTAACTAGAAATAAGATTTTCAAATAAAAAATCAAAAAATTCCCCAATTCATTATTCAATTCGAAATTGTGATTCGAATTCTAGCCATTACCTAATTTCAAATTGATTCGAAAAATAAACACCCTAGCATACGGCATCTCTTGTTTCCTACTATGTTTCATATCATATTTTAATTTATGACACGTGTAGAAAATGATGTCATTACTTTCACGCCGGAATTGCATATTTATTGACTTACTTTCTGTGTCCAAGTTCTAATCTGACTAATAACCTAATGCCTTGAGTCCTTAGTTCAGTCACCGAAAAAAGCCATTATAAACAACATCCTATATTTGAATTTTGGATACTGCTACATATGTTTTTATCTTTTAATACATGAGAATTACTATATTACCAATATCATTTTTACATAATATAGAAAAAAATATAATTTTTATTAGCACACTTGAACCGACAATTCAACCGGTCCGACTGATTAAACCGCCAACAAGATTGATTTGGTTACCAATCCAATTACTCCTCTTATAAAAACAAGACTACTGATCATAACAATGCAAAACAGAGACAGACATAAGAACTATTATAGCCAATTGTTCTTAGTCAACAGAAATCACCAGAATCTTAACACTTTCTCATCACTAAAATCATCATAATCAATATCACTACCCTCATCACTAACCAACATGCATAGGGGCTTTTATAGCTGCTCCCACAAAAAATGTTGGGAAGAGCTATAAGCTTCTCAAATCTCAAGTGGGCATAATATCAAATTTTATAGGGATAATTACAAAACTATCCATGAGGTTTAGCCTAATTACTAAAAACTCTCGTTATCTTTCAAAATTACAAATACACCGTTATGGTGTTACAAGCACCCCCCCTTGAGGTTTGTATTTTACCAAACATATAACCCCATCCTGAGGTGCAATTTGTAAATTAGAAACAAATGTCAATGGGGTATCTGTAATTTTGATAAATGTTTTTTTTTGTAATTATGTTAAACCTCATGGACAGCTTTGTAATAATCAAAATTTTATATGTAAACCAAATACAATTCAAAATTGAAAGAGAGTTTTTCTTTCCTCCGCTAATCAATTCTCGCATAAACAGAGAGAGAAGTGGGGTAGGAGCCACGTGGCGAAGACTAATATTTAATAATACTAACGGCACGGAAAATGAAATAAATTAGAATTTCTTATTGTTTGTTAGCAGCAACAACAACAACAATGAAGAATGGCAACAACTATATGCACAGGATCAACTAATTCTTCTCAGACCCTGTACCTACTTTAGATAAACTGAATCCTGTCATCTCCTAATCGACACAACCGAGACGGGCAGACAAAATAAAGGCGGAGCAGCCGTTAATTTGACTTAGGAGGCTATTCTAACCTTTTCACCATCTCAGAAAAACTATATTGAGTACCAAAGTATAACTGCAAAAACCTATACTCCATTTGTGTACAATGCTGTGGCTTCACAGCACAACATCCAATACGGAAAGCTGGCATGAGGAGCAGGTGGAGAAACTTACAATTAATTTAGAAGAAGAGAAAGAACAATTTGTACATACGCCGGCTTTCACATGAAGTAGCTAAGGGATTTCTTTCTTCTGGAGCCCCCTTCGCCATAAAGTTCGTTCCACTGAAGAAGTTCGGTCATGTTTATTGACTCCGACGAAACGCTTGCACAAACCTAAGTCAAATGGTAAAATTATTGAAGTTTAGCGCACACAATTTGATAGATAATTAGATAGTAGCTTAGGCATTTGCTATGGTTTTCAACTCACCCTCTCGTGAGCAAATTTAAAGTCTTCCATATTTAGTGCGCGAATATCAGCACTCCCACTCAAAGCTGGTGGTGGTTTACCTTCAGCAAGAGCAGCCTCTCGATCCTGTCATTGACTCCGACATTTAGGTGAAATAGAATTCTCCGAAAAGGGTCAACATACAATATATTCTTCAAATCATGTAACATACAAGTAGGCCATGGTTTGCTCAATAAAGTTGAGGGTAAATTACAAAACCTACCCCGGAGGTTCAGTTTATACAAAAAGTCCAGTTATCTTTCAAAATTACAAAATCCCCTTATTGTATTACAAACTCCCTTTTGAGGTTTGTATTTACTTAACAAATACCCCCTTCAAAAGCTGCAATTTGTAAAATATAAACAAAAATCAAGGGGTAATTGTAATTTTGAAAGATAGCTGGGTTTTTTGGTAATTAGACCGAACCTCAAGGGTAATCTTTTTAATACATCAGGAGTCAACATTGAGAACAAGAATGTATCTAGAACAGGATAACTTTGACAAAAACACAATGGCTATAGTACACCTTGCTTAGTCTCACAGATAATCAAAGCATACCATGACGAGTAACTTGATAGGCCTAACACATCACAATTCATGTTGCTTACTGTTTAGTTGAAACCCAAATGACAGATGCCATTTAGTTTAATTTTCACTAATCTACAATTGCCAGTAGATTTAGACACCATCAAGATTGATCAAACGTAACTGCTCATATCAAAGACAGGAAATATACCTTTTTCTCCTTTTCCAAAATCTCTCTAATTGGACGATGTGCAGCTGTCACACACAAATTCTGAAAGAGAAAATAGAAATATATTATGGATAGCCCAGGTCCAAAGAATCATTCACAACCCAAGCCTGTAAGTCTAACCTTAAGATCACTTCCAGAATAACCATCAGTCATACTTGCAACTGAATCCAGATCTACATCAGGAGACAAGTCCTCTTTTGCCAGAATCACTCTAAGGATCTTGGCTCTATTAGCAGCATCTGGCAAGTTAACCATCAATCTATGGAAAACACAATAAAAGCACCAAAAATCAGCGATATCTACACTTAACGTAAAATATTTAATTTACAGAAGATTGATTGTCTTGCTTTACCTGCGTGGCAACCGCCTAATTACAGCTTCATCAAGGTCGAAAGGCCTGTTTGTGGCAGCAAGTACTAAAACACGTTCCTTGTCCTTTGTTCGCAGTCCATCCCAGTTCACCATAAATTCATTTTTCATTTTACGCATGGCCTCATGTTCTCCAGGGTTCTCCCTTCGTCCCAGCATGCTGTCAACCTTTGAAAGAAGAGAATAGAAGGCATTTGCAAAACTGGTACTGAATGTGAAAGATTGAATGGGAGAAGAAAGATGAAATATAATGGGATATTGGCTTACTTCATCTACAAATATAACACTAGGAGCAATCTTGCTAGCCAGCGAGAAGACAGCCTTGACATATTTCTCACCCTCACCAAACCACTGAAGGTGCAGACAATAGATAAGAGGGGTTATGCAAGCTAAATGAACATATAAAAACATCACCCAAATTATATAATAGTCATAACAAGCTCTTAATCAAAAAACCTTTGAGGTTATGCTGGACATGGAAATGTTAATGAAGTTTGCACCAGCTTCAGTTGCAACAGCCTTTGCAAGCATGGTCTTTCCTGTTCCAGGGGGCCAAATAAAGTATACCCTTGCAGGGCTGCAAGGGAAACATGAAAATTTAGGTATAAAAGATGTGTAAATACAAGCCCATAGAAATATGACTCCGTCATCAGATGCTTGACGGTGGCAGAAGAAGAGTAGTTCTCAGAGGAGACAAGGATCAGAATTTGAAAGCATATTGCGAAATTCAAAAAATGGCCAAAATTTAAACATTTGTCTAGACAAACATAAGCTAACATATGTTGTCAGAGTCTTTCACATAAATCCCCTTTTAAGTAAGTAGAGCGCAAAAAGGAGCAAGATCACATTCATGATTCTTCATTGTCAAATGATCCTGAACACGAAAAAGGAGGGGAACCATTGGCAGGGATGGGCTCATAAAAGTATAAAAAGACCACAAGCAAGAAATCAATCCATTGACATGTAGTTTCAAAAAGATGTAAAAAAATGGCGCATTGGGCAAAAAACAACAAATAAAATGCAACAATGCTACAAGACAAGTACAAATAACTCACCTGAAATTGCAATTGAGAGCAGTCAAAATATAAAACTAAAAACTCAATACTTTGTACCAAAATTCTCCTCTAAAAATTAAAGCAGCAATTATTGCCAAAAGAAATATAATGTAACCTTCGTCAGTTGACCCTTGCAGAAAAGTTCTGGCCGCTGTAAAGGAAGCATCACCAACTCCTTCAAGGTATCTTTGACATTTTCTAGCGCTCCTATATCATCAAATGTCACACCAATATCGCTGGGAGGAATCACATCAGCTAGCAGCCTCTTCTCAAATTCGTTCTCAGTCACAACATCCTGGGCAGGCCACAAAATATAAATTTTTAATCTACTATATAATCAATCATTCAGAAATCAACCAGTCATCATTAACTTTACTGAATTCATTATCTGATGTCAGAAAGTGAAGTATCACCTTTAGGGACTTCTTTGAACTCTTGGAGTCATTCTGGACAGAGTGTAGAATGCCAATGCCATACTGAATGCTGATACAAGGGGTAGTCCCAATGAGTACAGTTTATTAAGCCATCCATTAAATAAGTGGCAACTTACTATTACCTCTCTGTAGACAACACAAGCCTGGCATCTGCATCAGCTTCAGGATTTGTCATCAAATGATGGCTTAAAGCCCATCCAACCACCTTTTCCGCACCTTTAAAATATTTCAAAAGTATCTATTCAATTTATGCCCACATGTGTTTGCTCATTTGATATGGGAACACAAGTATTCTGGAGTAAGATTATAGTAAATCTGCCATCTGATTAAAGGGAGGAAAGGAAAAGCTTACTTTCATTTGTAAGTGTCTGGTCTTTAATGCTCAAAGTTTCAAGTCCATCACACTCCAAGCCATTACGATTGAGGACCTGCAAGTAAGAATATGAGGCAATGTTTCAAATAAAGTGCTGGTAGCACTGGCAAAACCAAGTTTCTCATAATATAGCAACAGTAGAAATTTAAGAAGAATATAATGATGGACTGATGAAATAAAGACAAATGCAACAAGAATTTCTATGATATTGTTTATCGCAGGTGTCAAAAGAAGAAATTATCTGTTAAATGCAGGAATATGTCAAGTCTGTGGCAGTATGCATTCAGGTTTGACATTAAGTTTAATGAGGGAAGCTACATAAACATCTGAATTGGTTTACCGGAAAGCTCATTCCGTAGCATCACAATTAAACATCCAAAATTTTTTTTTTTTTTGATAACCGATAACTCACTGTGGCAGGGTCCTTTGGGCCCACCCACAGCTACCAAACTCGGGGTGACCACGTGCGCCCAACGCCTGGCCCCGGGAGACATCAGGAGTAATTGCAACTGGTAGGTTTGAACCCGGGACCTTGGTGTCCCATAGCAGGCTGCCTACCAGCTGAATAAGCCCCTGGGGGCAAAACATCCAAAAATGATTATGCTCACTAAAAGAAAAAAAAATTGTTGATCCAAAGAAGATTCATGTCAACTGTCAAGTATACTTTTTGAATGCCTGTGATATCTTAATAATTATAAGCATACAAAAATCAGGCGGCAAATACAGAATACAAGTACACATCTTTTATGATGAAAATAATCCCTCACAGTTCGTAAATTATTCAGATTTGCTTTAAGTTTTAAGGTCTCAGCATCTTGTTCCAATTGCTGCTTCCAACTGACTAGGAGTGCCTCGTCCTGCAATGTTTATAAGTATCATCACACAGTTGAATAGCACAAAACTAATTTGCATGGGAATTCAAGAACAAACCTGAGGCAAGTGAATTGTCACTTTATTGGGGAAAAGTTTGGACAGAAGCTTTGTTGCCTTAGTGACGTCCTTAGTCCTATCATGCAACCTCCCAAAACTATCCTGAGGTTGTCAATAATAAATCATATTAGCCTGTAAAACAAGTCCTATGGGATCTAAGAGCTGAGTGCTCTATGAAAATTCAATTACAGAACACAATAAACAAGATTTACCCTGAACATTAGCCACCTCAACACAAGCAAAGGCAAATAACAGCTATATGACAGAAATGTACACGGAAAGATATAAAACTGGTGTTCTCTTGGATCATTTTGGAAGGCATTCAGCAAAAGAAAATGTCATGATACAGACACCTTTTGCTGATAAGTGGACATTTATTATCCACTATTAGGGGTTGAATAAAAACAATTAAAAGTTGTTTTTACATTTGTTGTGCACCACATGACTAGTATTAATAGGAAACAATTAGAAGTCAAGTTCCTATATGGAGATATTAAGCATGTAATGTATCTCCTCTCTTAAACAGCAAGTTCAAGTTAGATGAGATGATCGTTTCCCTGCCAAATAAAGAGGTCTCTGCATGAGAGGAGGCGTGTTACAGTTATTAAAAAGCTCTCTTATCTAATGGCTTAAAACTTTTAGATGAAATTGTCATTCATTACAATATGTTCCACACTTCTTTTAAAGATGGACAGAACAAGCTATAAAGATAGAAGAGTATCGTGGAAATAATACGCCCAATGCAACTTGAGAATACTTTTATAATATGTCAAATAAGAGTGCTTAGCAAACAATTGCAATGCACTCTATGACACACAAATCCATATTCATGACTAAAATGAAGATCAGTATGTTCTTCAAGACACTAACAAACAACAAACTAATAACACTGTCAGAAATGCATCAAAAGTTCTTACAGGAAAGCCAAGTCAAGCAAAGCAGTCTGGTTGCTGCCAAATTTCGTGAAGAGCAAACCGCCTGGATGAGACTGCATGAGGAAACAATCAGTTAGAAAGCATCATTCGATATTGTTTTGCTTACATTCAAAGTTGAGATTTAAAGCCGATAACTCTTTTGTGTCACCGCTAGAATTAGCACAAGTAAGAAAATCTTCAAAATTGAGGAGAATGTATTATGTATATCATCAATGACTTCTACCTTTTCTTTACGGTTGTCAGTCAGAGTCTGTGAACCAATAATTACGACATTATTAGGCAGTTTCTCCACCTTGGTCTTAAATATAGCATATGATTCTGAATTTCCTGCCATGGATTTCTCGGCATCTTTCATAAACAAAATGAAAGGGAACTCTTGGCTCACATCAAATACGGTCTAGTAACAGAGAGAGAAAATTAATATTAGTGTGATAAAAATGAAGCACGCATAATAACCATCCTAAACCAGTGATTTTGACAGTATAGAAATCCCACCTCAAACATTGTGTTAATAAGTAATCTGTCCAGATCCTCCACACCTGAGGTGTCTAAGCGAAGCTCATTGGCTAAAGACATCAGAGATAAAACGTATGAGAAAGAAGGATATCAAAGAACTCATACAGCAACAACTAAGAGAGTAAATCATAGTGAAGCTGCACATCACCATTGCAGAAGAATCCATGACCATTATCACAGAGACCTCCAAAATCAACCCCGTCTTGCAAGGGTTTGTCAAATCTTACGCCAATTTTTGACAGAGGGTTATCTTCAAATGGTAGAAGAACCTTCCCTCGCATTCCAGGAGTTGGGCCCCTAAAGATCCAGCTTGAAAGGTGTTAAGTCGTAACATTCAAAACAAATGAATGAACTAATATATATTAAATATATATACATATATTGGGAGGATGTTATAAGTGCATAAAACTGCAGAGTATAAGTGGAAATCCAAAATAGAGAGGGTGACAACATAAAGTCCCTTTCTCTAAAGGTGCATATACAACCTAGATCATAAATAGCAAATCTAGCCATCTTGCTAGACAAAGTAAAGAGTATACGATCTCAAAATAAGTATTTACCATTTAGTCAACAAAAAGAATGATCTGACTACCATCAAATAACAATCTTTTTAATAGAGACGAAAGAACAAAATATTTAAATTAAACTCCTAGCACACGGCCAGCTGTTGGATTTCTCAATTTAATATAACTGGAGCTCCGTCATTTAATAATTCATATCTACACACAACATTGATGACCAAAAGACAACGAATATCATATTTGACAGAATATATGTTCATTCGTTTTAAAGGAACTACTACAATAGATGAGTGTCCAGATCAAGATTGGATCAAGAGTAGATTATGATTGCACTTGCAGGAAGTGGTGATGGTTGAAAATGGAAGGCTAAACCTCAGGCTGAAAGAGAAGGCACACATAGGTTCAATGGGAAGCCACAAAAACTCACCGTGATTCTCCTTGAAAATTAGAAAATCATGAAAGATAGTATATGATAGCCAATGGCCATAACATTTGTATAATTATGCATTGAGGAAAGGACATTTATTGTGGATGGACGCCACCATTCTCTGAAAAATGAGTCTTAAGATGAGCAAACTTTAGTGATAGGAATTAAGGTCAAATTGAAGGTCCCAGGCTACAAAATCCCAAAAGATGTTAAAATCTTCAAGTCCCTGGGCTTCCTCGAGTGTATATTTGTTAAAAAAGCAGAACTATGTCCAAACTAAGTATGACATATAATCACTTCAAAACACAAGGATAATTATACTAAACAAAAGAATCCAATGTAGCTATGGGCTACCATGATCAAAACTTCAAAGAGAACTATCAGAAAGGGAATAGTTATAAGTTATAACTCTACCAGAACAAAATATCAAATCCAGTCTCACAAGAAGAACCAAAAATTGTCTATCGATTAAATCCTGTAAAATGAAATATAAATCGAATCTCAAAATTACCTGGAGGAACTAGAATATATACCACCAGAAGTTGGACCAATGAATTTAACTCTATCACTCTAGCAATACGTAAATTGAACGAAGCATACCG